>JANRGW010029108.1:0-26459 GCA_024733675.1 Psilopsiagon aymara
ACAGAGGTGAGGCTGACTGGTCTGTAGTTCCCCACCTCATCCATTTTCCCCTTCTTGAAAATGGGGGTTATATTTCCTTTTTTCAGTCGTCGGGAACTTCACCTGACTGCCATGATTTTTCAAATATGATGAACAGTGGCTTAGCAACTTCATGAATTAAGAAATATGTCCTGGATTGAACTTTTCCCTTGACCAGGTAGCTCCCAAAATGAGCTACAAAAAAGAGATGCTAAGTGCAACCTGACTGCAGGTGCTTCAAGCAACAGCCTCAAGAATGTGCAAATCAGGAAAGCACCACAGAAATTACCACAAGCGTAACCGAGATGAAACACGAAGGCAAACTCTGCATGGAGACATCAGCACTCCTTCCTCAGTGCAGAGGGGAGAGGGAAGCTTATAATCACTGACACCCTTGGCTTACTTGTCCACAGGCAAGGTGACAAGGGAAGAACAACAGGCAATGGGCACTGAGTGCTAAGGCTGGACTGATGGTGGAGTGAGGAGACCCAGCCCCCTGGGGGCTCAGTCTGCTGTGTCTGAGCAATGGATCTGACCCATGGGGCACTCACACCCATCCCAGCAGGCTCAGTGAAGACAACAGTACCTCAGCACTACTGTGTTTTGCTGTGCCCAGGCTGCAACAAGCAGCAGGACACGGTCACTTGTGGAAGCATCACAGGATACGGTTCAAAGCACACAGAGATAGAACAAGAATCATTGTAACAAAGGGCTATCCCCATCTCTGCTTCATTTTTTGAAGGGGCAGCTTTAAGACATAACAGTATTGAAATTAACCTTGGTATCATCTCAACAGATAGCAGGAAAAGAAGTGAAACACATAACCACACTGTGAGAAAAGGGTGAAGGTGATGACATATAGTTGGGCATAGCCTTGGTCTTGGGTAACGACCAAGCAGCTGGGCAGGGACACTATGGACCGAGGGCAGGGCTAGTCAAGGGGCAGGGGAGAAGGGAACTGACTCTAGTGTCCCAGACACCATCCACACCCTGCACATGATTCCCCATCCAGGAAAGAAGGGAGCCCTGCCTGTGGAGCATGGCCCGGCACATGCAGGGGGTCCCTGTGCTGGAAGGTGAATCTGGGACTTGCCACATAGGAAAACAAGACTGGAGATGACTCTCAGGCTATCAGGCAGGTGGCTGAAGGAGGCACTGGCCAAGCTGCCTGTGGATGAGTTCTCACGGGGGGGGGGGGGGGGTCATTTCTATCTGAATGCATCCCAGTGTAAGAAACAGTGAGAAAACAGTTCTGCCAGTTCCTTTATCCAGTGAACTCCAGCTAGCAAGGGCCAGGAGCCAAGAGCAACGCTGATCAGGAGGTGTCAGGAAATGTTTGCTGTGACTTTATCCTTAATATAACCCCTGTAGACATTTTGCTCAGCAAAGAAAGGTCTTACCTAACCTCTTGGTGCACAAATCAACACAGACTCCCAAGGAGGAATGATGGATCACTCAGTGAGCTCCTATTAAAGAAGCAGCTAAACTCCAGATGGCCAGCAAAGAATGGAGTGGGACCATGACTTCCTGGGTCCAATGCAGGGTCATGATCCTCTCCCACCACCACTTTGATCACTCAGCCAGACTGAGAGCTTTGGAGAGGTTTGAAACATGCAGGCAAGTGGGTTCCTCCAAGCTGTCTAAGAACAAAATAGATGCTAAGGAAACAAACGAATCTCTTGGTGCCTTAATAGCAAAGTGAAGTTTGTGGTGCTTGTGCAAGTGAGAAACAACTGAGAGCTCTGTTATGGAAACTTTGCTCTGTGACAAATATGTTATGAATGACTTGCCTTGAAAACATGCCAACATGTAGGTGCTGCTATCACAACATTCAATGGCTTTAACTCACTGTGAGCATTCTTGCGATAAATCATGGAAAACCTTGCCTGTTGCTATCTTTAGTCACTGCAATGTTTCACTCTCACAAGTCACTCACAGCGCTAAAAATACAGCTTATATCATTGGATTCCTGGAATTCTTTTAGTTCTTACATTCTGATTTAAGTGGCATTAAAGCTGGGCTCTGCAGTTCAAGGCAGCAGGCTGATATTTCATTGCGGATTAGATGTCACCTGGGTTCAATACACTATTCGAGGATTTATTTGATTCGGATCCAAAGGTAATTTGGAAAATCTTCCTGAAGATACACCTCTTACCTGGCTATGTGGAACAAGGCATAGATTTTGCCTGGGACTAGAGAGTAATTTAATAACCATTTCAATATATATTTAAACTAAAACACATGCTCCCCACAAGAGCTGAGCGGACACCATGTGGGAGTTTCTCCCCCAAAACTGTAGGTATCTTCCCTCTTTTGGACTATCATGATATCGTGATGACTTCTAGGTCAGACATCTCTCTGGTTTGTTTTACTTACATGATCTTCATAGTAGTTATTGATTCAGATACACCAAGAGCAAGGAAGTCTTGACCTCCCACCAGCCTTTCTGGATTTGATTACCCGCTCACCAAGGGCTGATATTTGAGCAGAATTTAATGCTTTCTAATTTTCCTTGATAGACCCTACGAAGCACGTTAGGGTTTTTTTTCATCCAAACTGGCAGCTCAACAAAGCCCAGCAATATAAAGCTCCATTTGTGTAATAAACTGTTGTACAACCTACTACTTATGAACACGGGTCCTGAAAATGTACAACCTTTCTGCACATTACATTAAACACAAACCAGATGGGCACTTGCAAATCCTCTCCTTTGTTGCAGGGGGCTGAAGGAGCTGTGATCAGGTCTATTTCATTACACAAATAAACAGAAGAGTTTCATGACATTATTTTCCAAAATGAGCAGTGGGAAACCTGTGTGGAAGCCTTAGGAGCAGTTACTAAACATGCTGCTGAACCAGAGTAGGCACAAGGGGAACTCTTCAGCTCTCCTTAACTTCAGGAGCTTGCAGGGGCCTCTGGCCACATGCCTGAGGACTGGATCCATCACCCATAGTGGGAGCGCTGCCACCCAAACCTGGAGATACCTATGTGGGGACATGGGTAAAATGAATCTCTTCTCTAGAAGGTGTCTTGGTCAGAGCTGGTTATAGAAACTCTGACAGTCATTGGAGAGAAATGGGACCCTCCAGATGGGGCTGTGCCCACCCTGAGCAGAGTTTCTGAGGCAGAGAAACCTCCTCAGATCAGACAGGATATCTCACACTTTGATAACTCTGTTAGTGAAATACATCTCACTTTCAGAGGCCTAGTGAAGGGAACAAGGGACAGTAGCTCTTAGCCAGGGACTTTGCCAGAGGATGCCTAACCCCTCACACATTGAGTGAGACATGTTTCAGAGGAACTGCTTTATGGTAAGTAGCTCCTGCATGTCCTCTGCCTCCTTTTCTTGTGACTGCAAGTGTTACCAGAAAGTTCTTTCTGAAATCCACCTGGACAAATAGGCCCTGGGAGAGATCTACGGCCAAAGTCCATGCACAGAGCCTACATCCTCAGTGCCTTCCCCGCTGCTGGGAAGGTGTGCAGAGAAATCATCATTTTCAGTCATAAAGGGAATGAGCAGTCTTGATGCAAGCCAGAGAAGACAAGGAAAATGTTGTACAGATGTTCTCAGGCACAGCTGCCACAGATGAAGTGCAGGTGTACAGCATGGACTGGACAGGCTGGGGTGGGCTGGGTTGCGATAGAAGCAGTTACCAGCTGAAGGAAATGATCTTAGGAGCATTGATGCTCAGAGCGCAACTACTGGGCTTGGTGTCAACATCTGTGAGGGTTTCAGATGGAAGGGAAAAGCAGCTTATGAACCCTAAGGATGCTGAAGGTGCTGTCAGGAACCAGCAGGCAACTCAGTTGATTACTCAGACATGAGGTGTTCAAAAGAGTGTATTTATTTTCCTTGGCACAGTGATTGTGCCCCATGTAGAGGGGGTCGCCCTGGGAATCCCTTTCTGGCCCCAAACAGGGGGTGAGAGAGCACTGAGCCTGTGGCTAACTGAGGCTTAGGACATGAAGGATGCATATGCAAATCACTTCTGGATCTGGGCATGATGAGCTTTGGTACCTGCACAATGGGACTCTGGGTCATTGTGCAGTGCAGACACTGTCCCTCATTCCTGAGCTGAAGGCTGTAGCAGCCTCAGCAGGTAGGGGAGGGTATCAAGCAGATCTCACCTCTAAAACCAGCATCAGTGGTGACTTTAAGAAGATCCATAGCTATGCTGGCCGTAGGCTTTTCCGAGACCACGGTTCACAGGTCACTGTTCCCTTGTTCACTGAGTTCCGAGACCACTGGTTCACAGTGTGGACCAGAACTCAGGAGAAGGAGATGTCAATTGAGCAGATGAGCATATCAGCAGCATGGGATGAGAGGCTGGGCACAGTCATAGTGAAAGGGCAGCCTGACAGTGCAGGGGCAGGAAAGGGACAGGGGTTAGGGCTGCAGCTGGCCAGGCAGAAATCAGGATTCCTGCTTGTCATAGAGGTACCAGTCTCTGTTTTCCTGGATCTACGCATCCAGTCCCAGGTTTTTGCAGGTCCTGCCGAATCAGCTTTCTGCTTGCTCAAAGGTGATTTATTTTTACAAATTTTAATTAAATCCCTTCAGCCATTTTTGAATAATACTAGAGTTAAAAGGCTATTTTCCTATTCAAAAATATTCAAGCAAGACTGTTTTTATTAAATCAAAGTTAAGTCAGATAAAGACTGTAGTTTGAAAGTTCAGACTTGGCCAGGAGCTAGTTGTCTCTGGGGAGCTGAGCTCTGGCAGTGTTCAAGGCCAGGTTAAATGGGGCTTTGAGCAACCTGCTGTAGCGGAAGGTGTCTCTGCTGTGGCTGGGGATTGGAACTGGATGAGCTTTAAGGTCTTCTGCAGCTTAACCCATTCTATGATCCTATGATTTTATGGTGGGTCCCTACTCCCTGCTGCTGATGTCCCCCATGTATCTGTAAGATGAGGGTGGGAGTGCTGAATACACCAATAGAGGTGCTCTTCATGGGGATGGGTAGGACCCGCTTCATGGGGATATGAGGAGACACTGACATCTTGGGTTTTCCCCTTGGCAATCCCAGCTACTGACCTTCTACCCTGTGGTGAGTTGATGGTGTAGAAGGTCGCTACTGTGACCACCCAATAAATGGCATGGAATGGGACAGGAAGGGAACTGGGCAGGGACAATCCTGCTTCAGAGCTCTGCAGTGTCCTGTGGGGCAAAGGGAGGTGACTGTTGTGTCCCACAGATGATCCCCCCCTCCTCATTCCCAGTCTGGGAGCTCCTCAGACTTCTCCACCAGCCCTGTAGAGCTGTCACACCAGGGAACCTGACATCAAAGGCAAGCCCCGGTGCCACAGGACACGTGTGACACTTGGTGGGCTTGCCAGCTCCCATGATGATGTGAGATGAAGGGAGCCGGCTGTTCCCAGCTGGGGAGCAGGAGGAAGAGCAGAGCCTCGACGCTGTCTCAATGTACAAATGAAAGGGAGAAGCAGCAACAGGAGGAGAGCAAAGGGCTGGAGGGATGCCCAAACTGGGGGGGGGGCTCTTCTCAGTTAGAGGGGTTCTGGGGATGGAGCCGTGTCCCATGGGACACCCACCTAACACAGGGTCAGCTGCAAGACAGACACTGGCAGTGCTACAGGGCTCAATGCAGTCAGTATCTGCATGGCTGCTGGTCAGCTTTTGCCTCTGGGCACAGGAGATATTGCTTTCTTTGCCTACTCATAGCAAAAAACATGGGGGAAAATGGATGCCAAAGAAAACAAGGGTGTGAAAGCTGCAGAGTAAATGTGATTTTTCTTAACATCACCAGTCTTGCCCTTTACAAGTCCATGTCATCTTTCTCATTATCATATGATCTTGGGTACACTTTGATAGCTGAGACTGTAAAAGAGAAGTGTCCTCACTGGTGTGACTAAATCTGACTATGGGCAGAAGCTGGGCCTGTTTGTCTGCTTTGTTACTCCAGTCTGACACCAGCACATTGCCATGATGACATCATTTGGATTATTTCTGATTTATAGTGATTGAGAAAAATTGGGTTCTGTACAATAATGCAAACAATGAAAGACACAAAGCGAAAATAGTGCCTTGGAGCTGCACTTTCACATTGCATGATATTTTGAGGACTTAATGTTGAAAGACTTAGCGTGCACAAAAGGAATTTGCTTCATTTCATCTATTATACAGTTGTCTGAAAGAAATAGCAAACAACTCCTCAGCCTGGGCATGCTTTGCACACGCTGAGTTGTGGGGTTTTCTGTCCATCGGCTTTCTACCAACAGATCCCCACTGAAACTCAGATCGATACCTGCCAGCAGGACTAGCTGCCGGACCCGTGACCAAGGAAATACAAATGACCCTGGTGAAGGCCAAATTCTGCTCTCTGTTACATCGATCTGAAGCAATTTTGCTAAAGGCAAGGTTATCTGAAGCATCCAATTCTCTGTGAGGGCAGAAAGGGTCTACCTGTGCCTTTGCAAACAAAATGCCTTTTCCACTCCTTCTCCATAGAACAGCTTTGCGTCACCCTAATCCCCTAGAAATTCCCTGGTGCCCAAACTCCATTCTCTTCCTAAGACCTCGAAATCCACATTTCAGCCACAATTACACCAAACACTTGGTATATAACACAGCAACTGTTTCAAGTCTGATCCAGAGATACTGAGCTGAGGAGCCACTTCCATCTTAACTTCAAATGTTGCCATCAGAAACACCATCAAAAGCACCACTCACAAAAACCGTGGTGAGCCACAAACCCAGATGTGTGAGAGATGCTCCATCAGCATTTATCCAGCCTCAGCTCCCCCCTCGTGACGCCGCTGGGTGAGGCACTTACCATTCTTCCGCTCCGCGAAGGGTGGTGGCTGGAGCTTGGGGCCATCTCTCACTTCAGTGTCAGCCTTTTCCTTGGGTGTCTTTTCTTCTTCATTCCCACTCTGTGCACTTCTGTGGTCAGAGCGATCCTGTTTGACCACACCATTCATCACCGTGCCTGAAGGGAATGGTCCAGGTTCTGGCTGCTCCACTTTGGATGTTCAGGTAGAGAAGCAGACCCCAAAGTTACCTCTGGAAGAGAAGAGGAGCAGGTAAGGATGAAGTTCCCAACCAGTTCATGGAACTGTGGCATTTGTGAAACAATCAGACAACAGAGAAGTCATTACTCCGTCTGTTCTCCTGCGCTGGATGCACTGGAGAGGAAGACTCCAGGACTCCCTATTGCCTGCTTGACTCTACTCTCTTTGTCCACTGGGTCTGCATCCTTGGCTACTTTGCTGATGATGATGAGAAAGCAATTGAACTATTAGAAATACAGAACAGGTCTACAAGTGAGAACAATCTTCCTTTATGTAAGGCTCTGGTCTGCTGAGAAAAAGGAGTGACAGAAATAATTCCCCACAACACAGAGTAAGTTAGATCCAAATTCCACACAACGCAGAATTGCATGATACAGATAGCAAACACCAAATAGCAAACTCCAGCTAGCTTTTACAGCAGGAAGTGTACAAACACCCTGCAAAAACTCTTCCTTGACCTCAAACCTGTAACTAGCAGACATGGTAGAGTTAAAGCCTTTATGAAGAATGCAACCAGATTATATGAAGAACTGTGTGAGTTTTCAAAGGATGGGAGGAGTTGTTTGCTCTGATCTGAAGTTTATGTGGGGTTTGTGGTCAAAATACATCAGGGAAAGTCTCAGGAAATTCTGCAAATTCAAATTGTGCTTCTACAGATATATGGGCAAGGAGATGTTTGCCTTGCTGACACTCATAAGTCACCAGAAACAGGGATGGGAAGGATTTAGCTCGAGCCAAATGTATTTGTGGGATGCAGGCACGTGAGCCAGGAGGAGCTGCTGATACTGAGCACAGCAGAAGAAAGCTGCAAGGACCACTTCAACATCATGTTGTCTAAAACAAAGCTCCAGATGCTAAGTAAAAGTAAATGCCTGTAAGAATCAGCACCAGCTCCTAATGAGTCCCATCAAGAAAGAGCGGAGGAGAGCTAAAAAAGGTCATTTGTAGAGAACAAGAATAGAAGAGTGCGAGATTGATTCAGTGATAAAATCTGATTTAATACAAAAAAGTTACCGATTTACTGTATAAGGAAGTAAGAATAGTGCATTGTATACGATACCATCTCCTCCATGCTATGTGTGCCAGGACTGTCCCACAGCCCTCTTCCTACCCTGCACTTGCAGGGATTTTGCCATCTTCTTTCTCATCCATCTCACTGTCTGCCCCCACCTGCCTCACGCTGTGTCCCACTGGCTGCAGGTGACATACACCATCCTCTTCACACTGGGTTTTGTTGCTGGGAGGTTCCATATAGGGTGTCTACGGGGTGGACAGGGAGAATGTCCCAAAATGCTTGTGTCACCTTATCACTCTGTAGGTGGAACACAAAACTGACACCATGTGCATCACCTCAGGCAGCTTGTGCCCATACCCAACCCTGCTGTCTGGGCTCTGAAACAAATGCAAACCCGCTCTTGATCCAAGCCAAGTCCTTACCCACCAGACCCTCCTTTCTCCCATGTGCTCCTCATCACTGCCCTCTCCATCCTTTACATCCACTGCATTTACATCCCTTTCCTCATCTCCAGGTATCCCCACCAAAGTTTGACATGCTGCCACTATACATGGAAAGAGCCCTGCAGCATCCCTACAAGCCAGGGCTGTGTGATGTGCTGCATCTTTGAAATGACAGTCTCAGTTCCCACCTTTGCTCAAGCATTTAAGCAGCTCATGGTCTTTTTGTATTGCTGTGACTGCTGTGCCATGCATGTGCCCCAGTGTGATGGGCAGCTGACTCACTGCACATCCATCAGTAGTGGCTGTAGGGCTGCAGACCCACTTTGGCACAAGCAGCCTCTCAGCTCTCTATTTAACTTGTGATGAACGTGGAACATGCAACAAGTGTTTACATTGCTATTTTAAAACGTACATGCTTTGAACATTTTGAAGTTGCTGATATGATGCATCTTTGCGGTGGAAACAGCGGGTGATGACAGGACAATCCAGCAAACTGCATCTGCTTACAAAAATGAGACTTTGTTCAACTGAACACTAAATCTTTGATAAATGAGTCAGGGGTTTGGTGACGTACATGTTGAACCAATATGACAGTTTTATATGGATTGTGATTATTAATGCTTTTGACAAATCGAGAGCCCGAGCCAGCCAGTGCTGAAGCTGCGAGACCACCAGCAGAGGCAGGAGGCTCTCAGAAAGGCTTCATACAGGCTCTGAGTACAATCTTCTTGCACTCAGGGCAGATGCAATGCTTTAATTTGCAGTGAGTGCACTGGGGTGCCTGAGCCAGGTCACGCTGTGACCCCTGGGACACAGGCATCCACCACACACTCAAGTACCAATGGCTCAATGGTGGTTTTTTTTTTCCTGAAGTCAAATTTGGCCTCAAAACAACCCACGTTGTTCACTCACTTCGGCCTCAAGTATTTACAAAGCTTAAGCACACTTTTGAGCCTCAGAGAACATCTCCCATCAAGCACGGCTGCCAGCACATAAATTGTGAGGCCGTACAGAGTACAGGCCATTTCCCATCTCTCTCTGACTATAAATATTAAATTCATAAAGCTGGACTGCCATGGTGGCTCATGTGTACTTCCTTGTAAGACACTGGAGATCCTCCGGTGCAGATGCCTGGTTTATAAGCCTCCTTGCTTTCTGTTCACAGAGCACTGTAGCATGGATGAGGATATTCTTCCCTTGGGATGTAAGCCAGGCTGGATGGACTCATCTCCTCACTGGCCAGGTGGGTATGGACAGATCATGGCATCATCTCACATATCACCCCTTGGGTCACAACATAGTAGGGCGCTCATGCATTCCCCTGGAGCTGTCGCACACTGTCCCTAACGCCTGCTGTGACACAGGCAGCTTGCATTGGCCCTGCCTGCAGACTGACCCCTCTGGGTGTTGCCTTCCCTTTCCTCCATCCCTGCTGCTGCAGAATGCGTGCCCAGGCAAAGCTGCCCTTCTCCCCTTACCCTGCTCCCCCATCTCCTGGGCAGCCCGCGCAGCGCTCGCACGCACCAGGCACTGTTTTGAGTCTGTCCTGCGGGGGGAGATGTAGACTGAGGATTGTGCGGCCCCGGGAGGTCCTGCACTGCCCGGACACAGCTTGGGCAAGAACGTTTCTACACGGTTTGGAAACCAGAAACTGAGGCGAGTGCAGCGCAGGCACATCCCTGGCAAGTGGCATGTGCCTGGAGCATGGATGAAGGTGCCTTGACCTCCCTTTGGATTTGAGTGTTCTGCACCATGCAGCCAGTGTATCTCATGCAGGGGATAGCCTTGCATGGGGGCAGCTTGGCAAGACCAGCTCTGCCTCAGTGCTGAGCCCTGGCTGTGTCCCTTTGCCACTCAGCAGCCCCCAGCCCATTGCCAGCACCCAAGAAGCATCACTGTGCAGCCCGAGACACCACTGTCCTCATCCAGGCTGGGTGCTTGGTGCTGCTCAGGCTTTGCAGAGGTGCAGACACTGCTGTGCACCCACACGCATGGCACTGCAGGCTCTGCAGGATGCTCCAAGTTTGTCACAGCTCCAAAGGGAGATGTTTTCCCATGATTTTTTATAATTTACCTGATCCCGAATGGTGATTGGGAGATACTGCAAAATAAAGCAGAGGGTGGGAGGGTAACCAGTCACTCATCATTTCCCATCGGATAATTCTAAAATATTTTCATTTTTTAATATTTTTAAACTTCTTCTTAGAAAAATGAACTAAACCATAGAAACCAAAATATCATTCTAAGAACTGGGGAAAAAAATCTTTATCTCCCTGAGAAACAGATTTAGCTTCAGCAGCTCAACTTCCAACAAAGAAGTGGTTTGTCTGGAAGATTCCTAAACTGAACAATTCCCTGTCCAGGTCACACCATTCTGCTCCCATACATCAGGTCTCCCCGTGTCAAGCAAATACTTGGATCAAGCTTCTTGCTGGCTTTCCAGCAGTGAGCTAGGAGTGAGCATCGCGCCAAGGTGCGCACCAGAAATAGGATCAGCTGCTCCCTGGAGCAAAGCAAGACCCTTCCTGAGCCCTGCCCAGGGATCTAACATAGGGACAGACACTTCTTCCTCTGCTCAGCACCTCTGCTGCCCTGCAGATACACCTGAGCAACCCAAAATGACAGACAAAAAGGAGAGGGAAAGAGTGCAGGGATCCAGGCTTGATTCCAGTGTCTGAGTAGGGGCTTCCAGCACCATCTAAGACACTGCTGCTTGCATGACTGACAGGATGCAGAGCCTACAGCAGCTGGACATGAGGCATCTCTACAGGCTTGAGGCACTCATGTTTAGGCATCTGGCTGCTGCCTGTAGGCTGCATAAGATTAGGCAGAACATCTCAAAATGCACTTTGCTGCTATGCAAATGTCTTCATTTAGAAGTGCCTTAATGAAATGTCTTAGTGAATGACACTGCCACAGGGCTGGCTGCTGCTCTAGGTTACTGAGATGCAGCTTTGATGGTCTGCACGGTTGTTCCCTGCCTAGCATGGACCCATAAACTAATCTTCACTTTCCACCTTCTCACCTTTTCCCCTGTGCCACCTCCTGCATCCACTGAGATGGGAATGAGCTCAGCTTGCACTTCCTCAGATACTGGATCCATTTAAATCCTCCCCTGCTTTCCTGTTTGCTCTCTTAGAGGTTGAAGTGGAAGTAAAGACATTTAGCACTAATGCATGTGCAGCTCCTCTTAAGCAATCGTGACCCACCATAAAACTTTAAATTCCCAAAGAGAAAAACCAGGAGAGAGATGTTCAGAGATGCAGACCAGCCTTATCAAATTCTTCACGTGTTTGTTGTGGTGTGTTTGTATTCCTGGACTTCTGCTTGCAGGAATGTTGCTGATAAACCCATCTCACTGAACATGGACTTTGTGTGTTTTAGCTGATGTTTACAGTGCTCAGACAGTAAAAGTAGCTATGAATTCCTCTGTGTCCCATGGACATTTGTACTGCCTTGTTGCAAGTGTTGATCAAACCCTGCTATGTATTCCTCCAGCAGGAATCCTGCCTGGTCCTCCTTAGAACCATGCATGCTTGGCAAGGCAGAAGACAACTCCTGCCCCTATACCCAGAACAAGAAGAGAGCTTTGCCCCTGCGGGACCATTCTGGAGCTTCCAGGAAACACACCACTGCTCTTATCTCATTGTTTTCCTTGCAGATGGTGTCCCCATGGATGGTTCCCCGCACTGAGTTCCCTCGTGCTTCCAGGAATGCAGAAAGCCCCATCCTGTGACAGTGCTGGGGCAGCAGCATGGAGCCTACAGGCTGTTTCCCACAGCTCTACACATTCCTCCCATGCCCCAGAGAAGTGACCTGGTCCCCACTGCAGCCTCCACTCAAGCTGCAACTCAGGAGGAGCTCCTGGAAAGGCCAGGGGACTTCCACAGTGAATGGAAAACAAAGCAAGGAAGCCTGCCCCAAGCCTGGATACACCCTTAAAGGACAAGTTCTTCCATGCAACTTCTTGTGCATCCCCTCTGCAGGGCCAGTGCCAAGATGCAGTGGACAGAGCTGTGCAAACATGAGGCCGTGAAATCTTCACTCAAGGCAAACTCACCCAGTGTTTGGTCACATTGTGATCCTCATGCTCAGCAAGGTTTGCCAACTGCTTGCACCCCTAAGGGGTTTAGGATAATATCTCCTTCCCAGCTTCCACATTGCCAGCACCAATTATCTGCTTCAAGTTGCCCAGAGGACATGGGGCCTTGACACAGCAGCAAAGAGCACAGTGATAGGAAGTGGCAGCTATCTTCACCCAGGACAGCTCCTGGCCTTCAGCCTGAGGAGGGCAATGGGAAATAAGGACTGCTGTTCTCAAGAGACCATCTCAGTTCTGGCATCAGCCCTGTCCCTCCCCTGCTTTGTAAAGGAGTCATTTCTCCTTCACTTTTCCCAGAATGAAGATTTAACTGGTGAAAAGTAGCAGAGGAAGTGGAGAACAGGAAATCAGTTGTGGCCCCAGATCCTTCTAAGTTCCGCCTCTCTGACAGTCCTCTACGTAGGCTGAAAATATCTGGGACAAAATCAGACTGACAAATTGTACACTGGTGTAATAACTGATCTTGTTGATGTGGAGTCTCAGTGATCAGATTCACTGGTGCAAATTCTGAACCTGCAACTTGACCTAGTTGAAGATGTCACTGCTCATTGCAGGGAGTTGGACCAGATGAGCTTTGGAGGTCCCTTCCAACCCAAACTATTCTATGATTCTATGAAATTCCTCAAGGACTGACTCCATGCTTGTGCATCCATGTCCATGGCTCATCTGCTGGCACCCAAGGGCCCTTCCCAGGACAAGGACTCCTTGTGCCTGAAAAGTCTACCACTACAGCAGAAGGTGTCTCCCTGAGACATTCAATGACATTAGGATGTGTCAAGGACACCACTAGGACATCCAAACAGCTGCCAACCCTCTTTATCCTCCTATTTGCAGAACTGACACTAATGCTATCTCCTTCCCTTTCTAGGAAATAGCCCATGAACTTGGATGTGTTGGGTTGCTTGGCAGAGCCTGCAGTGTGTATGGTACCTGGGTTGAGTCTGTGGGGACACTTCTGGGTGATGAACTGCACAGAAGTGGCAATGGCAAAGCACTTCTCTTGTTCCGTGTCTGCCTGCTGCTTCTGCAGGAGTGATACATAGAGAAGTGACAGGTCAGTATTAACCTTCCAAAAGGTAACTGGCTGAAACCTTGTCTAAACTCCGAGTTTTCTCAGGGGACCTGGGAGCAGGCCTGTGCTATACAAGACCTCAGCTGACATCAGCGCAGAATCCAGCTTGGTGCTCACTGCTGGCTGCCTGATCAGACCCAGAGCTCCACAGCCTTCAGTAAACCAGGGCCTTGAGAACAGCATGTTTCAGGTCCGCAACCTGGTGCTCTCTGGCTGGCATCCATCTAACCACATGTCACCCTGCAAGTGCAGGCACTAGAGCTTGGTACTCTCAGCTCCCTCTGCATTCCCCAGGGTGAAAGAGAAATTTCCACTGCCTGTCTGTAAGCTTAAGAACAGGTGAGATGATCTGCTCCCTAAAGCACCCATTTCTTGTCACTGGCTGCAGAAAGCCCCTGTGTGATGGACTCACACGGAGGATTAGCTGAGACAGTGGCCACACTGTACCATGTCCAGGGTGTCCAACCCATAGTCCCACTCTTGCTAAGTGTCTCTTCACTCACAGCAACTTGCAAAAGAAGACAGGGAGGAGAGGACATCCGTTTGCTCACATTGCCCTCAAGTTTTGATGCTTTCTCTTATAGCTCTTCTGCACAGGCTCTGTATTGGCACAGAGGCAGCCCCAATTCCTGGCACTGTCCAGGGAAAGATGTTCCTGCAGCCAACACGCTGCTAACAGGACCCATCACAGTGTGAGTGATGGATGGTGCTGTAAGGGATGGATGGTGGTGATAATGCTGGGCATGGTACTGTGCTCCAGACACAGAGTAAATGCTCCAAGGGAAAGGGGGAGAAACAGAGTCATCTGCATAGGGAGAAAGAATGAAAGCTTTGAGGAGGGGAGCAGAGTCTGACTGGCAGGAGGCTGCAGGAGCCATAGAAGTAAAATTTCACTTGTGGCTATCAAAGACAGAGAACGCCTCTTCATGCTGACATGGGGCAGCCTGAGCCCTCCAAATTCCTGTTCTGGTACAGAGCTTGTTCAGATCTGGTCGTGGTTGTGCTGCAGGTGTGGATGGCAGACCTAGGGCTGGTGCTTTGGCATTCCTGCAGACTTTTGCCTAATGCCACGACACAACCCCTGTGGAGACTCCAGCACTATCCTCTAGTGCCTTGTGCTGATCCTTGACTCCTGTGAGCAAGCCCCATGCCACTGAAGCCAGCCTGCTCTCCCATTTACAACCTCTTTCTATGCTGAGACAGAGACACAAACACCCAGAAGACTGAAGTACAGTGGATGGAGAAGTAGGGCTGGGACCTACACAGTCATCCACAGCCTCCGCTCTGACCACGGGCTAGCCCAGGGCCAGGCACAGGGGCTACTAGCCCTCATTACTCAGTATTGCTGCCCTCTGCTACAAGCACTTCAAGTTTTGTCAGCTGTGGTTGTGGTTCCTGAATTTGGCTTGACATCAGAAGTCCTTAATGGCTGCACTTCACTTGCTACCTAGCATTTGCCTCCAGTTCTTAGCCCCGCTCATGAGTCTGGGGCTATTTCCTGGCAAAACAGCCCATTAAAACACTACTATAATGTTACTGGACAACACATGCAAATATTTCTGAGTTAGATAAAACACCTCCTTATGAATCTGAGCCATGCTTGTGGATTTTAAAGTAATCTTAAAATAAACTTCAAAATCTTAAAATAAGCGGTAATGTTCTAACTATGCTGAAAAGGCTCAAAAAGCAGATATCAACCTCAAATTTGTTCTTGCTGCTTGCTCTGTTTGCAAAACTGCTTTTAGGCTAATCTTGTGAATTGTCCAGGTCTGACTCACAAGCCCCATATGGTGGGGCTGGTGCTGCTTGGACCACACCAGATACTGCTGAGACACTGGATGTAGGCTGCTGCGAACCCACTCCCAGAAGCCTTGTTGGGCTGAGGACATGGAAAGCATGAGGGCTTTGGTAGAAGCAGCATTTATTTCTAAACTACTATGTGATTTGATGGCAGCCCATGGCAGGGGGCTGGGACTGGATGAGCTTTCAGGTCCCTTCAACCAAAACCACTCTGGGATTCTATTTGATTTCATTTATGAACATTTAGCAATGAGCTGTTTCTGACTGTGGCTCCTGGACTGCTTAGTGAGGACAAACCGGTTCAAAGGAAACATAGAACCCTAAAATGGTTTGGGTTGGAAGGGACCTTAGAGCTCATCTGGCTCCAACCCCTGCCACGGGCAGGGACACCTTCCATAGAGCAGGGTGCTCCAAGCCCCTATGTCCAACCTGGCCTTGAGCACTGCAGGGATGGGGCAGTCACAGCTTCTCTGGGCACCCTGTGCCAGCGCCTCAGCACCCTCACAGGGAAGAGCTTCTGCCTTAGATCTAACCCAAATCTACGCTGTTTCAGTTTGAATCCGTTGCCCCTTGTCCTATCGCTACAATTGCTGGCGATTCTCTGGCATACATTGGTTTCAGAATCTGGTTTAAATACAGCCCCACCCAAAACTCATGTTTTTCAACTTTTCCAGTGAAATGGGAAAATTCCTGGTAAGTGCCCCCTGGTGCTTAACATCACCAGGATCACTATTTCCATTAACGCTGACACTGCTTCTACTACTAAGTCATGACTCTGACAACTACATGATGGGCAGGTTTCTCATTTCAACTAGGTGTGGAGGGTTCCTGAGGCAAGGCCCTACAGCAGGCTTGCCTATCCTACTCTGAGCTTCCTGAGCTCTTGGGCACAAGTGTCCACAGCATCCAGGTTGAGTTTTCTCATAGCATTGCACTGGATTCAGGAAAAAACCCTTACTGACACGGAAAACTGTCCTGGACTCAGCAACTGGAGCCTTCCACCAGAAAAGTGGTTCTGCCTGTTGCAGGGCTGGCCCTGCAGCACCAAAACAAGACACTAGTTGAGTTTCCTCAGCCCTTGTAGTTCCATAGCTCAATGCTGGGCAGCTTCTGTCTCAGGCCTGGATCTGCTTGTCCTCCTCACACGACGTTACAGTGTGGATGCACTTTGCACTGGGTTTGTGCAGTGTGCCCACATCCCAGGGTCTCTCCCCTCCAGCCCATCTCTTAATGGCTGGTGGAGCCCAGTTCTCAGCTCAGGTCCTTCTGCAGCCACCAGGCAGGTCCAGCTGTCATCAGCCACCTCTAAAGGCTCTCCCAGTGACACTTGCACCCCTATCAGCAGCTTCCTCCCCACATTTCTGCAAGCAAGCATTGTCTTGTCTCATGGAAGGTCATTTGAATGTCTTTGGTTATCGCTGCATCGTCTAGCTGCTCGCTAGCTCTGCGGCACTTGCGGCTATGTCTGATCTTTGTCTCTCTCATTTTGTTACGTTTTAGAAATGTAATAAACACAATCTTTCTGAAAGAAAGAAAACATGGCAGAGATCTGAAATGGAAAATGAGCGCAGACTGGAGCCATGCCTCTTTGTTAGAGGCCAGAAGCAGGGGAAGCAGCAAACCCCACAATGACAAACGCTATTAATGAAGCGATGAAGGCAGCTCTCAAACAGGAGTGCAGCTGAAGGCAGAGCCAGCTTGCTGGTCCTTCTGCCCAGCGCAGGGGCCTCGCCAGCCAGAGTTGGCACAGGGAGCTTTCAGTGGGTGGGAAAGGCCACAGGCTGACCTGGCAGGGCTTTGGGAAAGGTCCCAGACTGCTGGCAGAGGACTCGCATCCAAGGGGTGTGTTCCCGCTGCAGTGGGGACCAACCTGAGCCAGACTGGGGTGGGCATATGCACTGAGTGCGTCATGCCCTGTGCTTTGCCACTCTAGCCCCACGGCTCTGGGTCTGAACGCTAAACGAGTACCCATCTGGTGGCAGGGGTCATGTCCAATTCCACATTTCAGCTTGGTGACCTGAAGCCTCTCTGCCTTCTTCAACCATTCAGCCAGTAAGGCAGGAAACACAGAGCATCCTCTGGACTCTGTAGACCTTGTCAACCCGGTGCTCCAAGCCTAGTAAAAATGCAGGGCACATTTGTCCAGACCTCTGTCTCTTGTGCCCCCAAGTGTTGGCACAGGCAGTGGCTGGAGCAGTGTCTATCTGCTGCACAGAGGGCAGCCAGGCCCTGGTCTATCCAACTGAATTATCTGGGCTTCAGTGCGCATCCTCTGCAAGCCACTGTCACTGCATAAATTAACAGAGCTGCCCAGTAAGAGCTTCTAATAATAACCCCACATAGGGATTCCAGTGCATAGCCAGTCTTCTTGTGCTGAGCCCTGCAGAGGTCTCCAGAGCAGTCTGTGAACTTTCAGATCACAGACACTGACTGGAAACTATGAGTGGGGCTGCCACAAGCTGGAAGTGACCACAGGGCTTGTGCAAAGGGCTCTGCTTCAACTCGTTCTTCTACAGGTTTCAAGCACCCTTTACCTCCTTGTTGCTAGATCTAGTGTAGCCAAGCCTAAGCATTCTTCAGTCTCCTGCTGGACTTCCTCAGTGCTATATGGGCCAAAGGACCAGGCTGTGTGGTCAGAGGCAGCCCACGATTAACAAGGATGAAACCCCTTTCAGCGCTTCTCTAGCTTGGCAAATATCTTTTACAAATGGGGACTCTCCTCAAGCAAGAGATGTATCCCATGGAGACGCAGGTCTCCACTGAACAAAGATGACTGTATGATGGCTCCAAGCTTGAAAGTATGCTGAGGTGGGTCACCCACTCACTATCCCATGGCAGCTTTTCCCTTTAGAATGAGCAGCTGAACCATTCATGGGCTGAAGAAATGGCATACACTGTGTCCTGCAGGAAATCCCAGGATCTACAAGACAGACATCAAGACTCAGTGACCAAGGTAACCAAAGATCTACCCATTCTCTCTGTACCCACAGGACTTGTAAAAGTGAAGCTCCTTCATTACATGGAGGAAGGTAAAAAGACACACATGGACCCAAGAGTCCAGCTGAGGGCAAAATGCTGTGTGGCTCCTACCCCAGTACGCATATTACTGTGAGCAAGGTATCCCACTCAGGCACGAGGGAGTGCTCTGACACTAGAGAAGCAGTGCACCACGTCCAGATCCCACCTCTAGCCAAAATGCTATGAAAGCAAGCAAGCTCCTTTCTGTATCCCAAAAGCCAAGGCTGCATCAGGGTGAAAGAGAACTTGTGGTTCCTTCAGACAACTAGCTAAAGCTCTGTAGCATGAAGGTAATAAACCATCATGCAATAAAGAATATCAAGAATTGAAGAAGCCCTCTCTTTTTAGCAGTCTTCCAGAGATACTAGCAAGTAAAACATTCAAGGCCATTATCCCATGACTTCATTTTTCACACTAGGATCATTCCTGTCGTGTCATAAAATCCCTTCCATTAACTTATCAAGTTCCATCTAGAAAAAACATCGGCTCCTTGCCCCTACTTTCCGGTTTGGAAGGCTGCTCAAGAACGTCATTCTTCTACTGGCTAGAAATTTTAATATATCCTCCAGTCTAAATTTATCTGCAAAATCACCCAGACTCAAAGCACGAGGCCTGTGACCAAAAAGGGCCATGTTTAGGTAAGGACAGGTGGGGTTATTGTAAGAGGCAAGGCTTGGCATTATCTGGAGCTCCAGGTCCAGTTGACAGTCTCATCACTGTTCCCACTTATTTCAGTGACCGTGACACACAGCTCTCTGGAGCACCTGAGAAATCAGTTCCCTGCCTCTGTGGGAAAGGATCAGTAAAGCTGCACAGGAATTACAGAATTTTTTCACCATGGATAACATCGATGCCAGAAAAAGAAAATAATTATTATCCCACAGTTATGCAAGGACACATGCCCAGTATTTCCATGAAGAATCCAGATTCCAATTGCAATAGAACTTTATGGAGGAGCTGAGCCTGGCTTGGAAGTGACACAAACATAGCTACAAGACAAGATGCAGTGAAGTGTCTCCATTGACAGTTTTGCCTGTGTCCTGGCAAGTAAGATTCTTTGGGAAGTGGTGTCTAAGGATGAGAAAGGACATCTCCCCACTCCTGTTAAACACCCTAGAAAGATCAGGATATTAATGGCTCCTCCTGAGGCAATAGTACTACATCAGTGGATCCCCATTCCCAAGCCACAGCTCATATGAAGAGATTTAAGCCTTCCCTAACCACAGACTAATGGGTCCCCAGCACCAAAACCATCAGTAGGTGTAATTTGGTTCAGCAAGGTAGAGGAGTACCAGAACAAGTGGCTCAAAGCTCAAACTCTGGTACCACCACTGGACATTCTGAAGGCTGCATGAAGACCTCATAGCAGCCTTCTAGTATCTGAAGGGGGGCTATAGGGATGCTGGGGAGGGACTCTTCATTAGGGACTGTGGTGATAGGACAAGGGGTAATGGGTTCAAAATTAAACAGGGGAAATTTAGACTTGATATGAGGAAGAAATTCTTTACTGTAAAGGTGGTGAGGCACTGGAATGGGCTGCCCAGGGATGTTGTAAATGCTCCATCACTGGTGGTGTTCAAAGCCAGGTTGGACGGAGCCTTGGGTGGCATGGTTTAGTGGGAGGTGTCCCTGCCTGTGGCAGGGGGGTTGGAACTGGATGAGCTTAAGGTCCTTTCCAACCCTAACAATTCTATGATTCCATAACAGTAATGAAGAGTTAAAAGATGCATGATACAGGGGACGCATCCAAATGGCTTTAGCAGTGCCTCATGCCTTGAGTCTACTAAAGCTACTTATTTGAAGGTACCTGGTTAAAGTTACTGGAGTGATCTTGGATTGTGAGGACATTTCTATCAACTCTTCCCACTGAATGCTCTTGAAGTGCTTTTATACAATATGAGTGTTCAGAAATAACAAGCAACCCATAGGTTTGTTTTAATGGAGGAAAAAAGTAAGAGGTGCTAGGGCTCGCGTTGGTCAACATAATGATCTAGATAAAGAGAGGAATTTTCCTTGTAATGTCCAATTACTCAGTGCCATGAAAAAGAAACAGGACATGGAAAGCTATACAAGGATATCCTGATACTGAGTGGCTGAGGGATAAAAAGGCAAATGCAAAGTAATATCCATGGGGAAAAACAGCCCACGGAGAAGAGGAACAGGGATGACCTAGACAGAGGTGGAATGGGCTGGAACGCTTAGCTTGGGAGATGAGGACTGAAGAGGAGATCTCAGGCTGGAGGACTGCCCAGTCAGGAGTCATCCAAACAGCATCAATAGGAAGTGGTTGTTCTTTTCAGGAACTAGGGAGAACCAGTGATGTGCTCAAGCATCAGGTTTAAGAAAGACAAAAGGAGGAGTTTTCTCTTTCATTTCATAAACTGTGGAACTCTGCTGCAGGATGCTGAACATGTCTAAGGGTTGGATGGGCTCAAAAGGCACTTTGATACATTCATGGATGTTTATATGATCACAGTATATTACCACAAGACATTAAACAGAGAGTTTTGCTAGAAAACAAGCTCAAAGTGAGATGGTTCCTTAAGAATCAGTGATCTCCTCTCGCCATGTCCACGTTGTTGGAGATCAGACACTCAACTAGATTGACCTGCCTTTTGACCTCCCAAGCCATCCTTATGCTTTCTGTCTTCACAAGTGAACATGCTTCAGTGACTGCCTATCAACTCTGGCTCATGGCACAGTGTAGTACAGGCAGGGAGGAGAAACATGTATGGCTCAGGAAAGGATGGAGATTTGTGGTGAAGTCTCTTGAGGCCTGGCTGAGACTCAACGCACCCAGCGCAGTGAATGCTCCAAGGCTGTGAGGAGCCCTGTGGCCCCACTGCATGTCCCTGCTGCCAAGGGACATTCCTCAGAGCTACTTGCTAAATAATGGAATCTAAATTTCCGCCTTTTTGTGGCAAAGTTAGAAAAAAAAACATTAAAATTAACCCAATTATATCCTGGTCTAAACAAAGGGCGTCTGGGGCTGCCAATTTCACAATTATCCAAATGCTTCTTAATAGGACACAGATAAATACTTTCCAATTACCCAATGGAACAAGGCTGCCCTGGGGGAAATGGAGAACAATATATTACAGGGGCCAGAGACCCAGGAGATACAAGATTTACACTCCACTACTGCAATCCACACGTGGCAGGGGAGGGATGCGGCAGGGTGAGAGCTCGTCCTCAGCCAGCCCCTGGTGCTGCAGGTGGGACTGTTCTCTCAGTGGTACACAGGCAATTGGTCAGCAAGGCAGGCATGGAACCAAGTTGCCCCTCACCTCAAACTCCTCAGAAGCATCACACAGGAGCTATTTTTCAGATGAAAACATATGACTGCTTCACCAGGCATGCTTCTCACCATGGGTATCGGCTACAAAGCTCTGCTCATTCCAGGAGTTGACTGGGAGCCTTATTCCCACTCACAATAGGTCTGCACAGTCTCTGAAGCACAGAATCACAGGCTGGTTTGTGTCAGAAAAGACCTTAAGATCATCCAGCTCCTATTCCCTGCCATGCGCAGGGATGTCCCACACTAGACCATGTCACCCAAGGCTCTGTCCGCCTGGCTTCAAAACGTCCCTTTATCACAACAAACACACAAGCTCTGGAAAGCCTGCACTGGAGAAAGATGCTTCTCACTGGGGAGCCCTGAGAGGCCAAAGCTTGCTCTGGGCGTTGCTAAAGGACCTGAGTATGTGAAGATACAGCCATGTTGTGAGCAAGGCTGAGCCCTGGGGAGAGGAGCAGAGCCCATGCACTGAGCTGGGCTCATTGTCTTGTGGTGCACCAGGAGTCCTGATGCTCTTCTGCTCTCTCCTATCCTTTTGCTGTCCAAACGGGCACAAGAACCTACCTGTGTCCTCAAGCTTTGTGTCTGGTTAACCCCAACCCTCTTCTCTCACATTCCAGGGAGCCGAGGTGCTAAGTGCTATAACCATTAGTAGTACAGCGCAGGGGAGGACATGGACATTGGTTACCTTAGAAACTCAGAGGGGTAATTTTCTGATTGATATCAGATCCAGAACCAATGCTTTAAAATTGCATTCAGACTTGTTGTTTTGGTAGAGTAACCAAAAGCAGATGCTGAATGGAGCAGCCAACAAGAAGTGTAAGGACTCCCTATGGATAGACACAGCCCAGCACACTGAAACAGCCAGCCCAAGGAAGGATTTTCTCACTACCTCAAGCACCTTGCCACGTTCTGCCTTCTGCGCACTGGCTCCAACCTCTCCCCTCTTTCAGGATCTCTTTATCCATTCAGACTGACCCAGTGGCAGAGCACATCTTGCATCCTCCTGGTGCTCTGCAGGCCTTTCCTCCCCTGGCTTGGGTGGGTTTGGTGCTCCCATGAACTCCTGGGCAGATGAAGCTTTGTGGGGATACGTCATGCCCCTCAGCTGAGGGCTCCAGGAACAAGCTCAGAGGGGGCTGCAGAGGACACCAGGGTATATTCAGTACTGTGTCTGCCAGGCCACCCATTTAATCCCTGGGTCATTTCAGCTCTCCCCTGCCATTAGTTAGCTGTTTTTCACAGGTATGCTGAGCACCAACACTCTACCATGTGCAGGATGCTCTTACAAAGCATATGGGGAGCTGGTGAGCCAGGCAGAAAGAGGCACAACCCATTCCCAAATGTCCGTGGCATCTTCCTGTCCAGCCTGATCCTTTTCTGGGATAGTCTGCATGACACCTCATGGCAAAGCCAGGCTGGCTACAGATGGACTTTTCTTATGTCCTAGCCTCACCCACCTCCTGTCTGCAGAGGCTTTGTCTGCTGTACCAGGACTTGCCCTTGGTAGAAGAACGAGGAAGACCTGAGGGCAAGCTGGGATCAGTGGGCACTGCCCTGTAGGATTCTCTTGTGTTGGTAAGTACCACTCTTGTTAATAGAATCAACCAATCATAGAATCTTCTGGGTTGGAAAAGACCTTTAGAAACATCAAATCCAACGATTCTCAGCCCTGCCAAGGCCACCACTGACCAATGGCACTGAGGCCTCGTCTCCACTCTGTGTGAACAACTCCAGGGATGGTGACTCCAGCACTGCCCTGGGTAGCCTATTCCAATGCCTGAGCACCCTTCGGGGAAGGAATTGTTCCTCAGCTCTCTCTAAACCTCCCCTGGTGCACCTTGAGGCTGTCTCCTCTTGTCCTACCAGCTACATCACAAGAATCATGTATGTCCTGCTCAGGCCAAGTATCTCCTCTGCCAGAATAGAAACTAGGATCAAACACAGAGCTGAGGAGTGGAGTACACAGGGGTGTCAGCAGGGCCACGAGCAGGGCTGCGAGCACCACATGCTCCTCTGCAACATCCCAAATCCTTCTGAGACAGAGCCTGTGATGGACCTTTGAAGTCCCCAATCTCTAGTCTTCATTATCTTGAGTTTCTCTAAGCTGATCACTTGTCTTAGGCAAGATTTGCACGTGCTTTCTGACCACAAGTATATGAGCAGCAGCTGCAGAGTGAATCATAGAAAGACCGTGCACTGGGAGAGGCATGGTGATAGTGCTGCTGTCTTAGAAAGAAGGCAATGAAGAGATGGATGCATCCCTCTGGTCACCAGATCGTGCAGTCCTTCAGCTGGAGAAGAAGCTGAAGACACCTTTTACTGACACAGACTGCACCTCAACTTCCAAAGATGCTCCTCTGTACTGCTGCTGTCTGCTCCTGTCTCCACACGGCAGAGCTACTTGTGCTGCTGCAGGAGCCACCATCCCAGCACCACACAAGCAGTCTTTATGCCACCACGAGCTGGTTTCGAACCAGAGCCAGGGGCAGATAGTGAGGGACAAGCCTGGTGCTGCTCAGTGGAAACTCCATTGATTACTTGGTGCGGTACCTCCCCAACATCATGAACACCTCAGCCCCGGGGGAAAATCTGGGTTCTATCAGCTCTTATAAGCAAGTGTTTCGAAAGGTTTACAGAAAAGTAAAGTAAACAGAGCTCTGAGTAACAAAAGAGCCCCGTTTATGCATTCTTTGATTCACTGTAAAGGATGGTGTAAACTGACTTTTTAACCAAGCATTAGGCAAGATTTGGGCCCCCGCCATTATATAATAAACAGTGACATGGCTATATTAAAATATTTACTTAATGCACTGAAGTGACTTATAGTATGAGTGGCTACTCAATAGGATGGCCTAAGTGTTAAGGCGTCAGGTGCCATCGCCTGTATAAATATTCTGTGTGCACTTGTTTATAGGAAAACCCCATCTGGATTTGGCTAAAACAGCAGACACCCTGCTGACCCCAGTTTTTGCTATTGGAAAATATAACACAAGTGTTCACTCATCTAGAATAACAGCAGCAGTTAAGTGCCATCTGACAGACAGAAGGGTATTGGCTTTTCTCAATAGACAGCAGGCTTGGTGCTGCGAAGGGCTTCACAGCAGCAGCTCCCCAAGATTTACAGCATCCTGTGGACCAGAAGCAAAAGCTTCTGCCTCCCCGCTCGCAGCCTTTAGCAGGCAGGAGACATCAGGATGCCTGGGAACATGCAAAAAGACTGAGACACCCCAAATCTGCTGAAACACAGAGGTGGACTGTACCACTCTATGATAGGATGTCAGGTCCCCTCTCCATCTATCTGGCTGAGACGTTAGGCAGCTTCAGTCCATCTGTGATGTCCACATAGCTGTATGCACCCAATGGAAGAAGAGTCTGGGCTCAAGAGAAGTGCATGAGGGAGCAGCAGTATGCCTGTAGCACGCTGCCACCTCCTGAGCTGGCAGTGGGAGCGGGGAATTCCAGCCAACTGTTCTCTGAGGTCTCTGCATCCTGCTTGTGGCTGTGAGAAATCCCCATTCTGCTGGTACAGACCTGCCACGAGCCACAGGCCTGACTGTGCCACCTCCTGAGAGAGCCCACCACTGGCACAGGGCTTTGGGCATGCTTCTCCAGCTGCTCTAAACCAGTTCAAATCCTGTTGCTGTGAACTTGCTCTTCATCCCAGCCTGCGATCAGTCATTGAAGCAGAAAACACCCTCTGCTCCATCTCCATCATGGGCATCTTCAGGGGTATCCCACTGAGGACAGACCATGGTTTCTCATTCACCACAGCCCTTCAGACAGGAGCCAAATGGCCAGCAAGCGTGCTTGCTACCTCATTCTGCACCCAGAGTTTAGCAGTTCCACCCCAAACCATCTCCCAGCTGCATGTGCAGGAGGATGTGCAAAATCCGTGCAGCATTCAGTTACCTGTCAGCTATCCCTACTCCCTACCTCCAATACATATGCTGGCACAAAGAGAAAGAAGTATTTCAGCATTGTATCTTTCCATGTTAGCTGGCTGCTACACCTCATGTCCTATTATAGATGTCGGTAAACAGCACTGAGTTTGATCATTTGTTCCAGCATTTCACAGTATAATTGGAATAATGTGGATTATCCCCTATATCTGGATCCTTTTTTCTCCCTGCCTGAAGACAGACACAATCTTGTTCCTGCCCCTGTTCTCAGGAAGAGCTGCCAGTTGTGAGATGGCTTCAGTTCCCTAAATGATCCAGAGAAATGCAGCAGAATTTCAACAGGCCCAGCTGAGGTGAAAATAAATGGATTTCAGGATTTCACTTATGGAAACACAAAATGATTTCTTATTCCATCCATCTCCCTCTTTGTAGCTAGTTAATTGCATTAATCACTTCATTGAAGTTAATGACGCCAGGAACAGCCGAAGCAGAGAAAGCATTGAATTTTTCAATCCCACCATTTCATCTATGAACTTTCCCTCTGCAGTGCTCAGAGGGGTCCCTTTCTTTGACCTTCCTTGGACTACCGAGGGTCCTGATCCAGCTCTGGGGCAGCAGCACAAGAGGGACATGGAGCTGTTGGAGTGAGGGCAGAGGAGGCCACAGAGATGCTGCAGGGCTGGAGCCCTGCTCTGGAGCCAGGCTGAGAGAGTGGGGCTGGGGCAGCCTGGAGAAGAGAAGGCTCCTGAAGGGGAGACCTCAGA
>JANRGW010029109.1:0-13752 GCA_024733675.1 Psilopsiagon aymara
CTCAGCATGCCTTCCAGGAGAATCTGCTCCAAGATTTCGCCAGGCACAGAGGTGAGGCTGACTGGTCTGTAGTTCCCCGTCTCATCCATTTTCCCCTTCTTGAAAATGGGGTTTATATTTCCCTTTTTCCAGTCATTGGGAACTTCACCTGAGTGCCATGATTTTTCAAATATGATGGACAGTGGCTTAGCAACTTCATTTGCCAGATCCTTCAGGACCCGCGGATGGATTTCATCAGGTCCCATAGACTTGTATACATTCAGGCTCCTAAGACAGTCTCAAACCAGATCCTCCCCTACAGTGGGCCTAGGGTCTTCATTCTCACTGTCCCTGCATCTGCCTAACATTCTTCCAGCTTATCCTTTATGATGGTGTAAGGAATAACTCTGCTTTGTTTTCTTTACTCTCTGACATGCTCTTTCAGCTTCTTTTGACAAGGTAGACTCTCTAGCTCATCATCACACAATTTGCATTAGAACTAGGGTGCCCCCTTCACAAGTATCCGTGACCAGAACCACAGTTCCAGAGTAAGCTCTGCCTGCGCCTTTTACTACTGCATTAATAGTATCCTATGACTACTGTACACCTCTCATGGTGTTTTAGGATTCCCTAGAATTTCCTAAGCAGAAAACAGTTGCAGACAGCCTCCTTTTACAATCAGTGAAGAGAAACAGGTGCCCTCTAAGAACAATTCATCTCACTTGTATAGACACCCTTTCTCATTCCACTGGCCACTGTGAAAGTCTGTACACCACTGCAAGGCTAGACATTAAGCTTCAGGATATCTGAGGGAGGATGAATCCTTTCTTTTGTGGTTATAAACTGTCTTTTCACCTGCCTTCCAGAACAGCGGGTAGGGAATACATGCCTCTGAGGCTGCAGTATCCACTGACAGCAGCACTGGGTTGGGGATGTCAGCTAAGGAGGAAGGAGTGTGCAAGAATCACTTTATTGACAGTTGTTTTACCTGGAGTATTCACAACAAGATAGTTACTACTGCTAGTCAGAGATCACATGAAGAAAATATAAACAAGGCCACTTTCTCACCACAAACAGAAATTCATTATGCTGCACAAGTCACTACAATTGTAGTTTCAGAGAACAGTATAGCTTCCAAGCCCTGCTACCAAGCCTACTTCAAGATGCATCTGCACAGCATGGCTAAACCCTATCATTCAAAAAGGACACAACTTGATTGTTATACCCATTCTCCCCAATATTTATCATTGTCATAGCAATGTCTATGCTTTCCTAGAAAATATTACAGTAAAACTGATTTATCTTTTACAAAGATAAATATCACACAGTGAGTTTTAAGCAGCCACTCCAATCAGGGCCCTCTTCACATAGCTTTCAGCTCATTTTCGCCTACTACTTGAGAGCAGCTGTATCTGATGAGTGTTAATACAATTAGATGCATCTGTGATTACCAGTCTATTTGCCATTTAGATCAGCATTGCCAAACCTGAGAAAGAGCTTAAGGTTCAGAGTCCAGTTAAGTAAAAGTTAAATGAGAGAATGCCACCCTGATGTTAATAGTACATACCACACCTCT
The DNA here is from genome assembly GCA_024733675.1 of Psilopsiagon aymara. Lineage (NCBI taxonomy): Eukaryota > Metazoa > Chordata > Aves > Psittaciformes > Psittacidae > Psilopsiagon > Psilopsiagon aymara. The sequence continues at coordinate 1,556 of JANRGW010029109.1, forward strand.
AAGACTGCATCATGATTTCAGCTCCAACCCTCTAAAATCAGGATGCTTAACCCAAGTCAGTAGAAAAAAAACACTGAAAGGTTAGTGTAAAGTAAAAGTTCTCCCTGGCTCTCAATTACAAGGTGAGAAAGAGCAACAGAATCTCTGCAAACTAAGGTTGCCCATAACTAATAGCTCTGTTATTCAAAACACTAGACGCTGACAGGTCTTTTCTCCCATGTTCATTTCTGACATACCTTGGTGACAGTACAGAAATATTTTCACCAAAATTCATCAAAATAATAAATCTGAGGTCATAGGAAGAGAAGAAAAATATTCAACGATTGACATTAACATTAATTAACATTAATCATTAGGAAATGCAATTGTGAACCCTTACCATCTAAATTCATGACTCATATACCATTAGTGCATTACTTCTGTAATATTATTTACAAAATCACTAATTGGAAGCATTAATTAAAAGAAAACGATCTAAAATCCCCAAGTACAGTACTCCTCTGGCAATACGCAAAGGTCAAGCATCAAGGCTTAAGCAGTGCTGCAAGCTATATTCAAGTGCCTTAAACATGAACATTAACTAAACATATACTTCATTTAGGAGTCCACTTCTTAAAACTGAATACACAGCACAGTAATGGAAGATTTACAGAAAAGTAATATGGCACCACAAGAATGAAATGGCAGGTATAAACCACTGAAAAATGAGAAAAGAGTAATTCCTCTGCCTACATGTACTCATAAAAAAACTACAGAGAAACCATGCTATTTTATTAGACAGAAAAATCAACTATTTTGTGACCCAGTATTTACTCCAAAACAATACGCATAATTCCAAGAAAATGCATGCCAGCATATTCAAAAGCATCAGGATAAAACACACAAAATACATGACAATCCTAAACCAAATTAACTGTTGAAATATTACCTGCATTAAAATGAGGATCATCTTCCATTGATCGTACTGCCTCCTCAACTGCATCTAAGGCACTGCCTCCCTGTTTCAGGATACCATAACCTTGCAGTGCAGCTCTGACAACACCATCAAGACTTCCCTGTTCTCGTTCTTTAAAGATCCGGCCAGCTCCACCATGAACCACAATGACAGGCTTCATCCTGCCAAATTCCTCTGAAGGCTTTCAGTTGTGTACACAGGTTACACGAAATTAACCTGTTTTGGAAAGAAGAATCATTAGTACACCCTCCCTTCTGTTTGGAAAGAGGCCTTGAAAAGGTGGCAGGTTGGTTAACAGATACAGTCGAGTTGACTACAAGCATTTCACTTTTCAGGGATCTGAGTACTCACACAAAGGAGCTCCCAATAAAAGTCTGGAGTAGAGGAGATCCCAGGTAACTTGATGCAACTCTGAGGTCAGCCCAGCTTTGGGCAGGGGGCTGGTTGCAGTTGCCTTTGAAGGCCCCTTCCAGCCTGAATTATTCCACAATCTTTAGCATGAATCCTGTCTGGTAGTATTACAGGTTACACAAGAACAAGCACCGAGTCACCCTTGATCCTGCTAACTGCTCTGCACATTAGACACGTAGCCTCGTTCTCTGAGTACGGCAATATAACCAGTGATGAAAAAAAGCAGCTGCCCTGACCCGAGGTAACAGCTTAAACAGCTTTACAGCCTGGATTTCAAACCTCTGACCTCCTGTAAAACTTTATACTTCACACAAAAAACAAGGCATTCAAACCTGGCAGTGAAGTCCGTTGTTACTGCCTATGGCTTCTCATGAGGAAAATCAAACAAGTGTTGCTACATACCTTCGGTGACAGCAGTCACTGGTTTGCCTTCACAAAAAGGCAAAGGAGAAGCAGCCTCACCCCCCACCAAAACCTAGGGCACCTCACAGAGGAAACTCCACAGGAAAGCACTTTCTCAGGCCAGCTGTTTTTGGACGCCGTGACAACATGATCCAGCATCATTTCCCTCACCCTACATGCACACCCCCAGGCAGAACCCCATGGGGATCCCGCACAATTAACTGCCGGTTCCTCGCACTGCCGCTGCCCCCCGAGGGGCACCAGCTTTTGGGACAACACGCCATGACGGCAGCGAGGACGCACAGACCCAAATCCAGCCCCATCAGGAGCTGTCTGGACGTTCCAGACGAGGCGGGGGGACAGAAGCGTTTCGATTATTCACCGAGGATCCCGCAGCAAGGCCCTTCAAAGTTTTACTTCCACCGCCATCTACATTCGCCTCTCTGTGATAGCCAGAGGAACTCGACGCTAACTCTCCCCCACCGCAGGTCCATCACTACGGCCCATTGCGGCGGCGCCTCAGGCCGGGGCGAGCCGGACCCATCGCCCGCCCACAGCTCCCAGTGCCCCCGGGCCTCACCCCCCACCGCCGAGAACGGCAGCCCGTAGTCCACCTGCAGCGCCTCGTCGGCAGGCGCACTCCCGGGCGGCTGCCGGGGGCAGCACGGGACGGGCTCAGCCGCGGGGGACACGTACCGCAGCGGCCCGTGTCTCTTTTCCCGGCCGCGCCACTCTGGACAACCGCCCTCAATAGATATGGCGTCCCCCACTCGCGCTTAGGGATGCACACAGCTAAGATGGCGGCTTGGCCCGCGCGTTTACCTTCCCTCACCGCGGTGGGGTGCCGGGGGCTGGTGTCTCAAGCCCGGCGGGAGCGGCCCGTCCCTGGGCCGCCTGGCAGGGGGTGCTGCGGCATTTCGCCCTTCTCGGCTTCCTCCCCCTTCAGCCGCAGGCGGGCGGGGAGTGAGTTCTCTGGCAGAACGCTTCTGCGAAGTGGTCAGCGCGGTGGTGATGCCGCCGCGCTGCGGAAGGCGACAGTTAGCTGGTGGGGGTGGGTGTGGGGGTGTGGGTGTGTGTGTGTGTGTGTGTGTGGGTGTGTGTGGGTGTGTGTGGGTGTGTGTGTGTGTGTGTGTGTGTGTGTGTGTGTGTGTCAGTCACTGCTCACCACTGCTTGATTCCTCTCGCGTTAAATTAGAAAAATGGCACCTCTCCCCCAAATCGAAGCCAAATAGCACCTGCCATGCGCCCGCCGTTCCCCTCCCCTCTGACCAGGACGGGTTATTGCTGTTACTGCAGAGCTCGGGCAGCGCTAAATTGATAGGGCTGTAGGTCCTGGCTGCCGCTGGGACAGCTGAAAGGCATCCCCCATCCCAGTCGGCTGTTGGGGTGGCACAGACGGGGTGAGGGTAGGCTGTGTGTGGGCATGCTGATCACAAATAGCGAAGACAAGAAATAACCTTGCTGTTTATTATTAATATTGTTCTAATTGTAGGCTGCTACTGGAACAAAGAGTTGTTTGCTATAAAAAGAGTTAACGAAAAAATGTTCTCCCTGAAAAGGAAAAATATTTGTAAAACAGAGTTCATTTTATAAAAATAATTTCAAGGTTCCTTCCTTTTGCAGCAGGAAACACAAACTTCTCAAAATGTATACAGAGTGCACCCAGCATGCAGCTGCCCTTCTGCCTTGGCCATGGTGAGTGTGCTGAGGCGCTGGCACAGCGTGCCCACGGGAGCTGTGGCTGCCCCATGCCCGGCAGTGCTCAAGGCCAGGCTGGACGGGGCTTTGAGCAACCTGGTCTAGTGGAAGGTGTCCCCGCCCGTGGTAGGGGGTTGGAACTGGATGAGCTTTAAGGTCCCTTCCAACCCAAACCGTTGCATGATTCCTGTTAAGCTCACCCCTCTTTGTTTCTTCTTTTTTTCTCCATTTTGCTGCTCTAGGGTAGGCTGCAGGGAGTCCAGTGAATGCTGTCTGCTATGGCAACACATGGACTTGAGGAGATATGGCTGTGCAAAAGGACAAGGATTTATGGGAATGTGAAGTCACTCAGTTTAAGTGTTTGGCTCCTCAAGGTTTCTTTAAAACGAATAAGTGTGCTTTAATTAAAAGGAACTGCTCTGGGGTTTTTTTCATTGCTACTGATAGGATTAACAAAGAAGAATTTAAATTTATTCTGTGAATTATTTGAAACTGCTGCTTGTTTTCATAGAATATTTATCTTGTATTCGGAAGTAATGCCAAAACAGGGAAACGATAGTACTTAAATAGTTTAGAAGAATAATTTCAGTTGTTTGCATGGACAGCCAAGCACTAGGTTTAGATTGTAACCTGAAGTTGAAATTTTAATACTTGTCTGACATTGTTACAGTTCAACAAAACAAGCATGTCACTTGGTAGAACTGGAATAATATGTTTCTGCATCAGTTTTCTACCTTAAGTCCCCTTCTGCTGATGCTTTTGCCATTATGGTCAAATAATGTCCTTTTAAAAATGCTGTAAAGCTTCTCAGAACTTACTGTAAAGTATTGGTTTTAGTTTTATAACTAGTAGGTATATTTTTTTAATCAACGTATTGCGTATCAGAAACTGGTCCTAAAACTATGTAAACTGTTAGGATAAATTTTCAATAATTACTGTAGAAACCTATTGATTTCATCCTTGCTAATTTTCCTGAGAGCTTTGCATATTAGAATTGCCAGAGAAGCAAATTTAAAAATATGGAGAATAAATCAGTGCTTTTGCTTGTGCAGCCTGTGAAAATTCACTTTTCTGCTTATAAGCAAAATGTGCTATACTTGAAAGAGGTGGGAATGTGTTACCATAGGTGAGTAAGGGAGAGTGGGCTGAAGGGGGGAAGTAAGTGATCTCACCTTGTGTAGATAAGGAATGTGTGTGAGAATAGCCTGATATTGTAGGTACACTGCATCTTATATGACTAAAACACAGCTATAATTGTGCCTTCTATTTCCTGCAGAAACCACATAATTAAGGGCATGCCCTCCTGCTTCTAGGCAAAGAATTCCCTTAGAATCTCCTTGAAAATTTAATTTTAGGAGCCGGCAAAGAAAGTAAAATGTATTGTAAAAGTAGTTCTTTTAACACATATGCATAATAAATATTTGTTTGAGTAAATATGTAGCAAATTGTCTGTTATCCATGAGCTATTTTAGAATCTTCAAAACATGATGTAGAATGGCATGCAGAGTTCTGTGTTTTATTGCTTGGCTTGTAGGTACATGCAGAGTTGATGAAGGGTAAGGCTGCTTGAGTTAGGTGTCATAAAGCATGAAGAAACACAATACTAATTCAAGAAGTCTTCAGACTTGGATCTTTTTATATTAGGCAGAACTGTGAAATGGAGATCACTGTGGCAGTAGGATGCTCAGGTCATGCTCTGCGAAAACTCATGCATGCTGAATAACTTAGTTCACATGTACAATTTGATTAAGTCTGTAAACCACTTCTTACCATATTTTACTGCAAAGAGCATGCAACCATTTAAAGGAGCTGGAAAACCAGTTCCTCTGAGAATCAGTTTAATTTTTTAATGCAAATTTGAAATAGGTCTTAAGCTTACTTTCAGGTAAGGTCAGTAGTGAAGTGTACCAGCAGTAAGACAGAAAATGGTAGATACAGCATTCACTAAAATACAAGTGAGATAAATTCTAATTTATTAATGAATTATGTGTTGAGTAGTTTAGCTGGAAACATTTTCTTCGGTGAAGGGGCTAGAATCACTGCTGGCAATTATGTTTTCTCCCCTTCTGCCCAGAAGTGAGATTAAATTGGAGAGGAGTTAATTTTCCATCTTTGAGAAGATTTTAACCCTGAAACTCAGATATCCTTCATGTATCAGATTGTCCCAAACAGGAAGTTAACAGCATCTTGTTGCTCATGGTATTTAAGTATTTCATAGAGAGTGGGATGGTACTACCAGAGAGACAGAAGTAGGTGGCTTTCTGAGAAACCTGTGTGCTGGAGGAGAAGGCAGAGCAGCATATGATGCAGTACTGGTCATGGGAAATCTCAGTTCAGATCCTATTTTTGAATCAAGCACAGACTGGGTTTGACTCGTTTTCGAAGCTAAAGTTTACAAATGGTCCTGATAGTTCCTGTCTCTGTGTCATGTGTATGTACTGAGAATCTGTCATTATTTATCAGCCTTGTGCTCTGCTGGAGGTGCATCCAAGGTGAGTGTCCTGAGCACAAGTACACTCAAAACTGCATGGATGACTGGCAGAGACTAAAATTAGAACTTTTTGTTTTCCTTTTATTTTCTTCTGTTGTTATAGGAACCCTGAAACCATGTTGCATTTTTGTCACTGCACGTCTGAAAAAACATGTTCATCTATCACCTCTGTGCTTTTGAAGTCACTCCCACAGCCTGTGAAGTCTATAAATCCCAGCCTGCTCCATTCTAATCACTTTAACTTCGAAAAAGGCAAATCAAGTTCATTTTTTTTGAGATTATTTTCAATTCTCTGTTTATTCCAAGCTTTACATTTCCTCTGTAAAGCTCTTTCATACATTCTTGGTTTGAGTAATCTGCATAGTACATATGTGCAGCATGTTGGAAAAAACAGTCCGTATGTCTGTCAGAAGCTTACAGCTTTCCAGCAAATACAGGGGAGTTCTGGATCATTCTGTTCAGAGAAGATGGCATCCTCAGATCTGGCAAGCATTGTTGCTTTGGTTCAAACCCATGCCCCTAGCCAGGAACACTTGCAAACTCCAGAGCTATCACAACAATTGCAGAAGCTTAAACCCCCAAGATTTAGGAATTATTTCTCCTACATGCCTCTCACATTTATTTTGCCTTTAAATTTTTATTACATTAGGAAAAATCAAGTTCTCTTTGTTCTTAATGATATACAATTAGCATGCTAAAGTCTGTAATTAAAACAGATTTTAGCTTAGCCCATGTTTTAGACAAAACCGTCATTACTTTCTAAAATACATTAGAATGCGTTTGCTTAAATATTGCTTGAGATAAGGCCTTGAAATTACAAGCACACCAGGAACTTCCAGGGAAATTTATAACACAACTTAGCGGTAACTAAGGCCCAGTTGTAAGTATTTTGTCATGTGTGTAATCTTACCAGGGGCAATAGAAGTTTCCATGGTAAAGATTTTAGACAGCTTTGCCAATGTATAGAAGGACTTCAGGAGAAGAGTTAGCACGAAATAGCTCAAAATAATTCATAGAGGATTTTCCTGTCTCCCAGTTGGAGCAGAATGAAAAATTAATAAAATGACAAATTAAAATCTGTCACGGTCCATTCTTTCTTTGCAACTTCCTGTCACTCAAACAGATGGACTTGTAGTGACCCTAAATACCAGTATATCACAGAATGCAGGAAATAAAAGAGCGTCAGCATGGCAGGTACATACCAAGTGTATGCATGCTACTTGAGAGATACTTGAGACACTCTTCATGCTTGAGAGATCAAATGGGAATTAAATGTCGAAATAGGAATTAAATGAAACTAAGTTGGGCAACAGTCATGGAATTAAAATGATTAGTTTTTAATAACTTAAAGGCTCAACCAAGTTACCAGGCATTGGAAGAATCATAGAGTAGCTGTATGGGATCAAAGATTTCCTCTTGTGTTTCGAAATGGAGTTCAAATCATAAACACTTAGTAAATGCAGCTCCAGGGGTCATCATCATTACTTGCAGCTGACCCTGTGGAGGGGGTTTAACTTTGCAGAAAGGTGACCCAGGAAAAATGAAGTTTTGGAAGTTTGCAGAGCATAAGTGCCTTGTATTGCAGGTATGTTTACATATAGCAGTTATGCTGCTACTGTGAGGATTGTAACGACTGGGGGTGGCCATTAGAAAGGAAAAGAAAGGCATGATAGTTTTGCTTAGTTCAAGTGTTCAGTGTATACGTTAGAGCTATTTTTGTGTGTTCTGAAGTACACAGCTGAGATGTGGCAGCAGCAGCACCATGAAAATTTAAGTTACTGATAAAAATTATTTATGTAGCCAGTAAAAGTGCATCCCAATACAGTAATTAATTAGAATTGCTTAGAAAAAATGTATGTGATGTACATAAAACCAAGATTCAAAACCATATTTAGAAAGATAATTCTCCAGAGTTTTTCCTCAGTTTCTTTCTTCAGAAAATCTCGTGTTTTTCCATATGCCTGTGCTGCTGTCAGGATGGGTTTGAGCAAACATCTGGTTTTGTTTTTATTAATAAGAAATTGCATTTCTTCCTCTTCATTTCCACCTAAGTATAAGCTAATACGGTCTCTGTAATACTGCAATAACAATTGATCAAAAAGGAACCTGGAAAAAATTAGAATTAAGACATTGTTGTGGCTGTAGTTTTTAATGTGGAAAATAACTACAAGGGAAACATCAGGAGCTAAGGGGTTTTCTTTTCAAAACTGGACCTTTTATTTTAATTCCATCCCTGAGTCAGAACCCCAATTCTCATGAAGCAACTAAAGAGCATGTTGTTACATATCAGTCTAAAAGTCTGACTTAAGGTTGGATTTTTTGAATACTACACAAAGTAGTCCATGAATAGTACGCTAACAGAAAATTCTCCAGTATAAATCAAATAAGCCAGTCATAAGGCTGGTGGCAGTGCAAACCAATCAAGCAGGGAACAGGGAAAAGGTATATTTTAAAATAAGAATGTGAAATGAGATAGCTAATTGTTGTCTGTGTTGTAGGCATAGATCTGTTATAAAGAGAACTGATGTCAGATTTCTCAATGATGATGCTGTAAATGCAATGTAATAGGTGATGAGATTTGAGGGAGATCTTGGGGTAAGCGGTGCAAGGATTCTGACAATGAAAATCATTTTTAAATTGGTTGCGATATGAGTGGGGATCCAGTGGAATTGATTCAACGTGGGAGCAGTATGGTGACTTTCTCCTCAATCATGGGAACAAAAGCAGCCATATTCAATCCCAGCTGCAGTACAGAAAGTGATTATTTCGTGAGAGCTTGGAGAGGAATTCAAGACAAGAGGTATGGAGAATTCTGTACTGTCATTTTTGCTGATCATAGATGGAGAATATTGTTTATTTCAGTACCATTATCTGGGAAGCTTCCCGAACTTGCTGAAAGCAGCAGACTTCATTTGCCTTCTAGTAAGCAGAAAGGCAGCTTATTCATGCACACTGGACAGCTAGCTGCCTGCAAAACCAGATACCTTACTGAAGATTTGATCATGCTGCTGGTGCTAGCAAATTTCTTAATAAGCTCATATGAAAAGAAAGCTCAGGATTAAGTGTCTGATGTTACGGAAGGAGGCAATTGGCCAACTGATCTTTAAGGAATGATAAATGAACCAGAGTGGATTCGCAGTATGTTTTAATGAAAAGGCTAAAGCTATTGCAGTGCTAACACATGAACAAACAAATCAACAAATGTAATTAGGAGTGGTTTAAGATGAGTATCAAATGTAGAAAAGAGCATTGCTAAGGAGCAAGAAGGTGGTACCATTGTACTGTTGTCAGCACTGAAATGTGTCTAGAAATTAGATGAACACAAACATGATACCTTTTATTAAAGCTTTTTTGGCTGTAATTGGGTGGGATTGTAAACTGCAAATCAATTCCTTTATGCTCCACAGATTTTTCTTTTTCTTTACTTCATACACTTGTGAACAGCCTCTGATACCTGATAAGTCCCTTTTTTTATTATTTCATAATATAGTCTCAATTTAAAAAGTTGTTAAGGAAACACTGAAATAAGTCATTATGCCTATCTTTACATTCAGCAGCCACCTTCAGTTGGGTATTAATTGTGACAGTATGAAATAGATCTGTTAAGGGCATTCACGTGTTGAAGTTACACTGAGGGTTTTGCTGGGCCAGGCAGGAAAGATTTACTTCTCCAGTCGAACATTTAAGAAACAAGTTACATTTAAGAAACAAGTTACCTCACATATATGTTTGTGAAAACAGCAAATCTTGGAGATTATCAGGTGGTCATTTTTTCAAGGGCAAGGTTTCAACACGTAACTAAAAACTTAGTTGGGTGTCACATTTGTCTAGAGAACTGGAACAGGCTTTGTGATCAATGTGCTAAGGCAAGGCCAAACAAAACAGCTCTGATTTTGAATACTGTGTAGTTTCTAGTGTTAAAGGCTAGTGTTACAGGTTAGGAGAGGAGAGTCTTATTAAATGCAGCCTTCTACAGCTACTGGATGTTTCATACAGGGGGACTGAACTCAAGTGTAAGGAAAGGATGAGGTTTGTGGCATGGACCTAAGGTAGCACACCAGTGAGCCTTGGAAGTGTATGGGAATATTGGTAATGGTGATGAAGGTTGTCTGCCTTCTTAAAGATGCCATGGGTAAAATGTGACCTGTATTTCTGTAATTAAATTTGTTGTTTAGTAGTGCAAAGTTGTCTCCTGCTGTAATCAGTCAGACATTGGCAATTCCAAGACAACTGCCATCCCTGCCCTTTTCTTTCTTCCATCTTTTTCATCTTTCACCTCCCGTCCTTCCCTCTTTAAGTTACTTTTTTTGTACAGCGAATAATGAATAAACTGGCAACACAAAATTAGTATTTCAAGTTGATGGAAAATTCAAGAACATAAGTTAGAACCAGTTTCATCATGTGTTTCATATTAGGGGCAAACCCTACTGAAGACAGAATTTGAAGGAGAAGTATTTAACATCTGGATCAGTGTCTTTAAAATTTTGGGGGCATGTATTGTATGTATTATCTTTCTGCTGCTTTTGTTCCTCATTTAGTTCTTGCATTTTTAAAGAAAATATTTCAATACCGTTTATTCCTAAGTCATTGGAAGGTCAATTTTTTTCCCCCACTTTTAATAAAGTTTTTTATGGTTACAGTAATGAGGCTGTATGATGTCTATAACCAGTAGAAAGGCTTCAAAGCAGGTTGAAAGGAGGACACTAGGCTTTCTGAAATGTTCTCTGATTGAATATGAGATATGGGAGCATCCAACTTGTTGTAACAATGAGAACTCTTTTCTTTTCTTTTTCCATGAGTAAAAATAGATCACAGTGCAGTGACCCCAGAGGGAGAGAAAGAATGAAAAAGGATGCATGGTTCTCTAAAACTCCTGACTATATTGTTACAGTCTGTGTCAAAAGATGACAAATCCAAATTGTACTGCTTCCCGTGTTCTTTGAATTAGAGCTTGGTGTGTGTTACACTATTTTGACCTCTTCAAAATTTTGTAATTTAATTAGCAGATTTCTTTTTCCCTATCTAGCCCATTTTGAAAGGGAAAAAAGAATAGGCATATACTACTGTGACAGCACTTCATTCTTTTCTGAATCTAATTGTGTATTTTGAATGCAGTTGGTATGAAAACATTCGTGTATGGATTTAAATCAGAAGGCTTTAAAAACAAACAGGCAGTATTAACCAATGGGGATTAAAGACTACCTGAACTAGCTAGAAAAAATTTACTCCCCAGTCACTAATTTATAGCCTTGGTGCTTGCTAGGGTATTTGCCCAGCTGCATCTGCCTTATCAACATGTTCCATTGTGAATTAGTTATCACAAAAAGTTGGCAAAGGAATAGGGAATTTTTCACCTCAAGGTCAGAAACAAGTCAGGCTGATATTGATTTAATGCTGTTATGGTCTGATGGTTCAGCATGAACATGTCTCTATATTGCCATCAGTTGACATGTGTCTACGTTCAAAGAAACACTCTTTTCTAACTAACATCTTTTTTGCAAGAACACTAAGTAGGAGGCACCTGCCTTAGCTGGCAAAAAGTTAGGTGTCCTGGCTAAGCTAGTTGTCTGGGCTTCCTCTGTAAGCCAAGGGGAGAGGGGTTTTCAGAGTGATTCATCCTGTTCTAAGATATGTGTCTAAAATAGATGAGATGACTCATCCCCTGGAAGTACCTGCCACTGTACTGACGGCAGAGGGAGACCTAGATGACTAACTTACCCTAGATAGCTAAATTCTGGACTGGTAAGTAAAATGTAATAGAGCTCAGTGCCAGTGTCTTTTAATGAAAAGAGTCTGAAGTATGCAGTTGTTATGAAAAAATCTGTAAGACCATTGGTTATGAAGCACATGCTGAAAAAAAGGTGGACCTGCATTGCTGTCCTGCTGTATCTTTCATAAATATGTTGAATTTATTTTCTGCTAAGTTAATCTGTATCAACATGAGAAAAAGAAAATATTTCTTCCCCTTAAAAATCAGTCTGGAAAGGGATAGCTCTTGTTTACATTACACAGACATGTGAAGCAATGGACATGGTATTCTGCATCAGTTTCCATTGTTGAAATAGCCTTGTATGGAAATTGTTTTGTATTTATACCAGTAGAACTGGATGTAAAATCAATTACACTTGGTGTTTATATACTAAAAAGTTTGTTAGCATGTATTTGGAGAAGAGAAGGCTGCCTGGAGACCTCATAGCAGCCTTCCAATATCTGAAGGGGGCCTATAGGGATGCTGGGGAG
>JANRGW010029111.1:6269-35291 GCA_024733675.1 Psilopsiagon aymara
GCCCGGACGAGCCAGGTGAGTGTCTATGGGGGGGGGAACGGGCTCATTCCTCCCCACCCCTCCCCCCCTTGGCTGTGCTTTGCTGCAGTGGGGGCACCCCCGGTGCTGGAGGCTTCGGCGGGGTTGCTTGTGTGTCCTCCCCCCAGTCGGGGTGCTGGATGTATGGGGGGTGCTTGTTCCCCTCCCCATGCGGCTCTGTGCGGGGGGGGGTGTGCTTATCCCGGGGTGCTGGATGTGTTGCGGGGGGTGTGTGTGTGTTTATTCTCTGTCCTCCTCCCCCCCGGGTGGTGCTGGATGGTTTAGGGGAGCTTCTTCCCCCTGCCCGGGTGCCGTGGGAGGGGGTTTCCCTCTCTCTCCAGGGGTGCTGGGTGCATGGGGGGTGGTGCCTATCCCCTGTGGGATGTCCCCCCCTCCCCAAACCGGGCTGGGGGTGTCAGAGATTTGCCGTGGAGGAGGAGGGGGAAGGAGGCAGTGGGGGGGGCTGCGGTGCCAGGGCCCAGGGCCAGCCTTCCTCCTCCTCCCGCTGCTGTCCCCCAGCCCCCCTGACGCCCCGCTCTCTGTTTCAGGTGTGAGGCCCCCGCCGCCTCGCCAGGGCAGCCCTGACGCTGGGCTTTTCCTAATTTTTTTTGCCTTTTTTTTTTTTTCGCCTTTTTTTTTTTCTTTTTCGCCTTTTTTTTCACCCCCCCTTTTTTTTTTGGCCGCTCTCCCTCCCTCCCGTGTCGCCATCAGGGAATCCAGCACCGCACCGAAGCCAGAAGAGAGGGAGCAGAACCCAACCCAGGCCGAAAGCTGCATCCAAAACAAAACCCACCCTTTTTCTTGCGAGGAGATCCGTTGGTTTTGGTGTCTTTTTCCTCCTAATTTCGATTATTGTTATTTTTCAACCCTGACCCGGCGCGGAGGGGAGGAAGCGGCGTCGGGGCGGGGAGGCTCTCCCGGGTATTTATTCTGTGCCCCCGCAGAGGTGTCTCCTCCGGCAGCCGGCTCACCATGATGTTTCGAGACCAGGTCGGCGTGTTGGCCGGCTGGTTCAAGGGCTGGAACGAGTGCGAGCAGACTGTTGCGCTGCTCTCGCTGCTGAAACGCGTTAGTCGGACCCAAGCTCGCTTCCTCCAGCTCTGCCTGGAGCACTCCCTGGCAGACTGCACCGAGCTCCACATCCTCGAAGGGGAGGCCAACAACCCCGGTGAGTGTTATTCGCTGCAGCTCCTTCTCAAACGATGCTCTCACGCACGCAAAATTAAATACAAAACCATGCAAAACCCCACCGAGAGGAGAGGTCGGGAGCCAACACCCCCCCCCCCCCCCCCCGCCTGATTGCGTTTGCAGCTTCTCTCCTTACGTTTTTGTTTTCCAAATGGCTGATGGCTGATTTCAGTTTGGTTTTCATAGCAAACTACTCCGGTCTATGCTGTGGTGTAACTACGGTAGCATGAATGATTGGAGGGGTTTTTTTCTCTTCCCTCTCCCTCCCTTCCCTCTCCCCCCCCTCCCTTCCCTGCAGTTTCCTGTGAAATAAGTAAGTCAGGTCACGTAGAGTCTGGATTTTCTAGGCTTCTTTTGGACAACGTGGCTTGCTCTGCTTTCTGCAGCATGCAGAAGCAGCCCCTCGCTACCTTAGGCCAACTGTTATTTTCTGAAGGTTTGGGCAGCTGGGTTATGATATTTTTATTTAATTTTATTTTTTTTCAAGTGTAGCAATTCCTATTTCATCATTCAGATCCTGTTTGGACGCGTTTTTTTTTCCTGCGACTCTGAATACCCCCTTGTGTTTCAGTGGAGCTCTAAGCAAATGCGAGTAGCCCGCTCTGTGTTACTGAACATACAGGGTGCATTACAGAGAACGTGCGTAGCTACGAAAGTGTATTTCGGGTTTATTTATACCCCATTACAAGTGACTCAACTCCGCAGAAGTAATTGGAGTTGGAACAGGATGAAAATGGCACGAGGGATGTGCGAATGGCGCTGCGTGCTATCGCGTTTGTTTATGGGTGTGTGCGCACTGCGAACATGTATGTTCCCAACTGTGTGTGCGCAGATGTACGTGGGGATGCGAGTGCTTTAGGCAGAGTTTCTGAAATCCTGAAATGAAAGTAGGGAAGGCAGAATACGCCTGGAAGTGCATAGTTCTGTTTCCCCAGCCTCTCCAAACAAAACAGCAGCAGAAAAAGGCACAGCAACCCCCCATCCCCGTTGAAAAGCGTCCCTTTTGTTTAAAACCCCGGGGGGTGGGGGAGATATGCTGAGAGTTCGCACTTTTGGGGCTGTGTGTGTGTGGAAGCAGTGCCAGGGAGCATTTTTCGATAGGGGAGGAAATCTTGTGGGTTTGGAAATCTTGAGGGCTGGTGGTGGCCGGATCCCGAGCAGAGCCCTGGATCCTGAACAGAGCCCCTGGTGTGGATGGGGCGGGAGGAATGCAGGGTCCTTCTCCAGCTGTTCCCTATTAGAGCTCTGAGCCGGCAGGATTTGGCAGCTGCCTTGTGCTGCCATTTGATGACAAGGTCCAGCGCAGTGCCGTGTTCCACTGAGGACAGATTTAAGTCCTTCTGCAGGAAACCAAGCTGGGGGCTGCTCCGACACGAAGGGATCGGGGCTGGCTACGGGGGAGCGAGGCTGGAATTGGCCGTTCCCTTATATAGCTCACAGGAATGAGAAGGAGGAATGCTGCCGAGTGTGTCTGGGCGCAACACTGCTGGGTTTATAAACAGCTGAAGGGCCAAACCTCATCCATTTGGGTGGGGAGGCCCCGGGGGGGAAGCAGGGAGGGAGCATGCTCTCTAAACTCAGCTGCTCCGGGATAGATGTGCAGCCTCCCATGCTGGCTTTAGCACAGGGTTGCTGCAATTCCTGCTGCAAGTCGGTGTGAGCAGCCCATTCAAATTCGGTATGTTTTACCAGTATTGTGATTTCTCGTTCACGTTGTGGTTTTGGCAGTAGCTGTGTCCCTAGGTTGGTCAGGTCATTAGAGGGGTGGTTTACCTGCTGGCTGCAGAAAAGATGAATTATGAAGGGAAACAGTGTCTTGAAGCCTTCCCAGGTATGAAGTCACGTATGGCTGCCTGCGTGATGGCATTCACTTATAAGCCAGGGTGGAAACCAGAGTTTGGGCCCTTTCCATTTCCACTCATGCGAGCAATCCTCCTTGCCCCTGTAATCCCACTGACCTTGCTTGGCACGAGGATTTCTCCTGCAAGTGAAGTTCAGTGTCCAGCCTCCTGCCTGTCCCTCAGTGCATTGTCAGAGCTGCCTGCTCTTCCCCGATGTTTCTTCCAAAAACAAGGTGTTCCTCCAGGGCGTTTGTAACTGATAGCAAAATGTGCATCTGTCGGGTGGTTCTTTCTTGCCAGACACCCCTTTGTATGGCTTTGACATGAGAATGTGTTACATTTTCCTGCAGTTTACTCACTTGGAAATGGTGGCTCCCTGCTTGAAGGTACCCCACCAGCATCATTGTAGATGCTGGGGATGCAGCAATGGTGGTGTGCAAGGGACTGTGGGATGACAGGGTTGTGCAGCCTAAATGTGATGTAGGAGCTGGCTGCAAGACATGAGGTCTCCACCTTCTGTGGAGAAATGTGTGACATGTTCTGTCTGGCAAGGGTGTCACTGTGACTTAAGCAATACCAGTCTGAACGCAACGTGCTGGATTGATTTGCTGGAGGAAGTGTCCAGATTGACTCAACAGTGGGTTAGGCGAGTTGTTTTATATGTACAGGACCTGTTGGGGCTTTGGGAAGACTTGAATGTATCACAAATTCGCAGCCATTAGAAGGAGGTAGCAGCCCTGCTGTGTTCCTTGATGGATGAGCATCATCCTTGGCAGTATCATTACCAGCAGATGGGGTCAGGAGGTGGCCCAAAAGGAGCATGAAATCCCTTCTGGCTGGTGGAGCTGGGCTCATGAGCCGTCAGGTGTGTGTGGACCAGGCATGGAGAAAAACTCTTAACAGAGGTGCCCAGCTCATTCTTGCCTGGTAGGTTCCACACGAGAAGTATGGCATCTGTATGGCAGATGAGATGGGGAAAACCTCAAGGAAGAAAAATAAATCTTTTTAGCAGTTAATTGACATGGAGAAGCAAGTATATTTATTTTGAAAGAGTTCCATCTAATTTTTTTCCAGCTGTGATGCTATTTTTGATAATGATAGCCCTCTTAGTTAGCATTGAAAACCCAGTGTGGTTCTGTTGTGAACCCTCAGAAGGCCCTGTGGTTCTTTGGGTACCTGCTCAAGCATGGAAGGGTGGATATAACCACATTGTGCCTCTCAGATGAGCGGCATCTTGCAGAAATTTACACTGGTATCTTGGAGCACACTGGAGATTTGGTGACTACATGTAGTGTGTGGGGCTGTGCAGGTGATTGCGAGACCACCTGCGGGCTGTAGTGTACTTAAAGGTGTTGCTTGGTCATAAAGGTAAAACAGAAGTGAGAAGCAACCATAGGAGGAAATCCGTATGTTTCCTTGTTAGCCAAGGTGTACAGCTTGTAGTTATTCTATGTGGCCACTATGACTAGCCTCACGGAGCTTCAGTGGTTTAACTGGTGAAGAATGTGGGTTGCTGCTAATTCAGTTTGAGCACAAATGGCTTGGCCTGCCATGCATGGAGAAGAATATGGAAACCATATTATCCCTGCACAGAAATAGAAGTTTCAGGTATTACATAGTGCTATTTAAAAGCCTGCTATAACTTCCTTCCTTCCTTCCAGCATGGCCTCGCTGGGCAGCTTCGGTCCCAGCTGCTCAGAGCCATCAGGACGTGGTGACCTTCTCCAAGCCACCACTAAAGGTCAGGCAGGAACGCAATGGGCTCTGTGGTGGGAGCAGAACCCATGCTGCTCCTGTGCCCGGCAGCTGGCGCTGGGGCACAGAGGGGCACCAGGCATGGCCCCCCTGCAGGGTACAGACCCCATGAGGAGATGTGGGGCTGCTGTATCCATGAACTGTGGTCCATAGGCTCTTGGCATTGGGTGCAGGATGTGCTTCTGATCTCACCTGCTTGGGCATCCCGTCTCTGATGGCCAGAGGTGTGACTGGAGATGGTTTTTTGGAGTAGTCCCACATCCAGACCCACCAGTCCTGGCTTGGGAGCTGCCATGGCTTCCTCACTTCTGTGATATCTGCTGGCTGACAGAGATGCCTGAAGTCTTCTGTGGGTCCTCTGGGCATCCAGACACCCACCTGCACTGATAGCAGAGTGACAGCTTTAAGCTCCCGGCCTCGAAGCTTTCTTTGCCCTGTGCACAGGACATTAACCACTTCACATGTTAAGGCCAAAATCTTTATTTAATTTTGGCAGGCTGTCAAGTTTCACAGTGAGAACTTCAAAATGACCTAGATTTCCTGTCCTGGGAAGGACTGGCCAGAGAAAGAGACAAGGGTTGTAGAGAGCTGTAATGTCTTTAATTAGACCAAGTGATGCAGCTGGAAAAAATGGCCAAGCATGAAAGTGCACTAGCTCAAAGGAGGGTTTGTGTGGTTGTGGTTTCTCTTTTTTTTCTCCCCAACTGTACCAGCTGCTCTATTAAAAGGTATTACATTTTCCTCACTTCTTACATCCTCAGATCACTGTGGCTCCAGCCTTTCGACTGTGGATGCCACCCCAGTTGCAGGTAGTCTCTCAGCTTATTGGGAAGCTGCTACCCCTTCACCATGCAATGACCCCCACTGATGGAAAAGCCATTCCAGTGTCCAGTTTGAAAGTGATTCCCAGTTTTTTATTTTCCTTGGCTTGCTGGTGCATTGCAATGCTGAGTTGTAGCAGAAGTGCCCATGGGCTGTGCAAGAGCTGGGCTATCCTGTGGCAGGGACCAGAGGGACAAGTAGGTATCCTGGGAGGAGGATGATGGGATGAGGAGCTAATCCCTGTGCTCAGTGAGAGCAGTAGGAAGTTCTGAGTGCAGAGCTGGACTTTGGCATCATGTGGCCCCTTTCCACACTTGTCTCAGCCTGGAGAGGGGTTTGAGCAGCCCTGCCAGCTCTGCACATTAAAAATCATGAGCTGGGGCTCTTAAATAGAGATATAGGCTGAGCTGTTGGACAATGTTTTCTTCTAGTCTGCATGTGTTGGCTTGAGCTGCTGCTGTGCACCTTGCCCAGGCTTTGTTTGCAAACTTGAGTTCTAAAAGCTACCTGTGATGGGCTCTTTGGAGAGCAGCAAGGGGATGGATGTAGCGGTACAGAGCAGTGCTAGCCAGGGGCTTTGAGCAGGGCTGCCCACCCAGCATCGTTTTATTTTTAAAGATGCTTTTCAGAGTAGCTGTGGGAAGCACTGCAGGCCCCTGTTCGGCTCTCACTCACCCTGGCTGGAGGCAAGCCTGTGGCGCAGCGTGAAGAAGGCTTCCCTTTGCTCTTGCCCTGCTGAAGGAACCTGGAGGAGATGCCTCTGGGCTTGTGCTTAACTCTTCTGTATCTTCTCCTGTTTGCTTAGAAATGCCTTCCCTCACGGTTCCTGGCATGCGTCCCTCGTAGTCAGAGGTGGAGGCAGAAGCTCTCTGTGGCTTGCTCCCAAAGCACCAGCAGTATGAACAGTGAGTGAAGTCTCTCCCATGGGGCAGAGCTAAAAGGGCTGGGTCATGAGGTGGCTGGTGTGCCTCTTCCCAAAGGGCAGAGCCTGCTGGGAGAAACATTTTAGGTAGCAGTACTTAAAATGGGATGGAAGGAGGAAAAGGTTAACTAATGAGAGCAGTGTGGTTTGCTGCCTGGAGCATCGTGTGGTGCAAGTGGATCTGCCTGTGGGTGGGCTGCTTTCTCCCAGAGAGTTTTGCATGCTTTGTAGTGTCCTTTAAATCATTTTGTTATATAATGCAGGGCTCAGCGAGGGGCCTGATGCCAGGGTTAATTTCCCCACTGACTACAGCTGGGGAAAATCCCACTGGTGTGCATGTAAAAGATGCAGAGATCACTTGATGCATCGTCAGACCTGAGATGGAGTTCTTTGCCTGGACCAGCTTGTTGTGGCCACAACAGTGAGTGCAGGGAGGTTGTATGTGAAGGAGGGGAGCCGCACAAGGCATTACTGCCAATGTGTGACAGTCATCAACATGCCAAGGTACAGATTGATGGGAGAGGTCAATGTTAGCTTTAGATCAGGAGCTGAATAAGAACCAGCTGTAGAGCATCAGGTAAAATAATCTAGCTTGCAAATACACTTGCCTTCAAATGAGATTATGTGGGTGAAGGGGAAAAGTGCTCTGCTCGTAGCTTTAGCCACTGCCAGTGGATGATATCTGTGCAGATACATCCTTTGGCTGGCTGGACCTCAGCATCTTAATGAAGCTGCATGCCTGACTTGCCACTTAGATTTTGCATGTTTGCGTTTGGGTTGATTGCTTTTAAAAGAGTTGATGCTATGGTCAGCCAATATTTCCTTGAAGCAGTTGGTGAAGGTTTCCCTGGACCAGGTCAGCCACCCATCTCCTACAGTTTCTCAAGCTTTGGCCTTTCTTTTTCTCATCTTCCATTAAAAAACACCTTTGCTTTCATGGGCTACAGATTAAATAACTTTTTACCAAGATGGGAGTTCTGTTTGTGGTCAGTGTAACTGAAATAGTAATTAGTGTGATCACTTGCTTTATTTTAAGATGTATTCGTCAGTGCTTTAGATCTCCAGCTTCATGCTTGTGTCTAATGTTACTGCAGATAACTGTTTGGAGAAAGGGCACCCCTTGCACTATCACTACATCCAAACCCCAGGGGTCATTGCTGACAGCTCCTTGGGGTTTGATTCACTGGATGGAAGAGCTGATGTATTATAGTGGCTGCTGGGCTGTTTTAGGCTTACTACCTGATCGCTCCAGTCTTCTCCCCGGTTCTTGCATGGAGCTAAGTGAGTGTCAGAGCCCATGGCAAAGCATAAGTCATCATGTTTGAAAACCTTTGTCTGCAGAAACACGGGAGTGGGCCCTGACACCAAGGATTGCAGCTGGGGTGAGCCATTACATGAATTGTGCACACGTGCCCTTTGCTTTTTCTGTCTATTTTCACTGAACAAACAAGGCCATTGCTATTTTACGAACTCTTGGTTACCCAGGAGCTGTCAAGGCATCTAAAAGGGGCTGCAGGCCCTCATTCAGGGGGTTGCATGGGTTTGCATGCTCATCCCTTTTCTCTTAAAAAAAATGGTGTGCTTATCTTCATAGTGCTCTGGTCCTAAGACGGAAACAGAGGTTTGCAAAGGTCACTGCTAGGTGTGACTTTGGCAGTGGCAAACAGCCAAACCAGTGGCTTTCCATATTGGTCCCAGTAATTACAAATAAAAGTGGAGTGAGCAGATCCATTCCGGACTTTCCACCTGTGCACTGCTTCCTCTTCTGCAGCAGATGTGTTCAATGGAAGGTCAGGATCTCATCAAAGCAAGGCTGGGGTTGTTTCTCTGTTGGAGAAGGTGATGCTGGCTTTTCTTTGGACGGAATTTTACGGGCAGAGGGAGTTGCATTTTTGGCACATGGGGATTCCGAGCTTTGTTTCTTTTCCCAGAGCAGAGAGCTGGGGTTGGTTTCACCCACTGTGTGATGGCCATGCAGTGCGATCTGCCCCAATTCTGAGTAAAGAGCAGAAAATGAACCAGGTTGGTGTGGGAGGACCAGTTCTGGATGCAGCAACCCCATTGGCTTTGTGCGTGGTAGGTGCTATCTGTGTGTGGCTGGGGCTCGGGCTTTTGCTAGCCTTCCTGTGAAGGAGGCAAGCCTGTTTGTCTAAGCAAGAGTTGATGCAAGGAAAGGATTTATTCGCATTGATGCCTGATTAACAGCTTGCAGCTTTGTTTGTGTATTTGCATGCGATAGCTCCATGGCACAGTATGGTTGTTTCAAAGATTTTGGTGAAGGTGTCAGAGTTATAGCATGGCTTTTATGATCCGGCCCTATGATTGCAGAGCTGTGCAGATGTGGAGTACAGCACCTTCTTCAGGAGCTCTGGCTGCTGTCTGACGTAAGCAAAGGCTCTGCTTGCTGGTGAAGTCTGTAGACTTGCAGTCTCTGGGTTGAAACCAGGGTGATAACCATGTATTTTGCTACTCTTAATGGCTGTTACCCTTTGTAGACTTTTCAGAGCTCTAATGCAGAAAACTTTCTTCTAAGTTACAAAAATAAGCCATGGGGCAGCACTGCGTGTCTGTTCTCTTGTGTGCCCTACCATGCTTCAATAAACTCAGGGTTGGTTTTGTGTTGTGAGCATGGGACTTTCTGTTATGGGAGATAGAGGTGGATAGTGCTGGTGTCTCTGTTGCAGTTGGACTGAGCCAGCTTGTGCCGCAGGCCTGTCAGGTCTTCCCTGATGCTTGCAGGAGCTGGACATGGCCCAGTGTGTTGAGCTATCAAGCCTGAAGATATTATTTTACTTAAAGAAATGTTAATATTGTGTCATCTGCAGGATTCAGCGACTTTGCCCTGCTCTTTGCTTTTGAGCAAGGCAGCCCTGGAGTGGAAGCATGGGGTGCTTTAAAAAGCTTTTCTTCTGTTACTGATCCTTGCAAGTAATTAGTTCCAGATTTCTCTTTTCCTTTTCTTCCTCTCTTTTCTTTCTTTTGATAGAACTTACTTCAGGCAAACCACAAACCTGCCTTACTTTTAACTACTTATTTCTCCTGATCTTGGCCTACACTTTTGCCTGGTGAGGGCATGGGCACGAGTTTTAATTGATGGTATAATTCAGTGGGTGAATAAAAGGGTGTTTGACCAGGTTTAGCTTGAAATGTTCTAAAACCTTTTCCATGCCACTGCATTTTTTTTTCTTGTTATCTGTGTTTTCAGAGAAGAACCCTTGAACTCTCACAGATCAGTTCTTCTGATTTCTCAGGTGCTCAGGTTTTCCCCATTGTCACTTTCTCTCTGCCTTCTGTCTGTAAGGGGAAGTGAAGAAGGAAGAAAATCGGGAGAGAAATGAAGAGGAAAAAACCCACAACTTTTGTTGTGGCGAAACTTGGCTGATCTGACATTTGCAAGGAGAACATAATGTTTCTGCAGCAGCTGTGGTCTGTACTCTCACATTTCCCTGGTTTTCATAGTTTTCCTGATGGGGTAGTCCCTTTGTTTCTCATGCAGTGTACATCAGTGTATTTTTCTGCCTTTTTTCCCTCTTTGTTCCCCTATGTGTTCAGTTTGCTCGTGGGCTCAGCTTGGTTCTGGTAGCTTGTATGTCTTTTAAATCTTGCAGTTCCAAAGTGGATTATTAAAACGCCCCCAAAAAACAACCAACAAAATCCTCAGGCTCTTTCCTTGCAAGTAATGCGAATGTAGATAAAATGTGGAGTTATAATTCCTGAGTGACCTTTTAAGACAAGAATTGTTACTGACTGGTGGAATTATGTTAAACTGTTAAGAATTCTTGGAAAAAGAGGAGGGGGGGTTAAAAAGCCAGAAAACCCTTCAGTAACCATAACAACTTAGCAACGCACAGGCAGCACACAGCTCCTGGCTCCTTCCTGATGCTGGTGCTGGGGTCTCAAGGATGGCCCCATGGGGATCCCATCCACCAGCCCCTCAGGGTGGAACTGGGAAGCCTCCCTGGAGGTGCTGTGAGAAGGAATGCCTGAGGTTATTCTGCTGTTGCTGTCAGCCCTCTGATTTTCATTATCTGTTGGGATTTTTAACCAGAGAGTTGTGCTGGGGCTCAGTGCTGTGCTGGTGAGTCTGGGTTTGGGTCTGGTGGGAGGGATGGGTGCAAGGGGTGAAGGTGCTGGGCACAGGAAGGATGCTTTTGATCATCCTTATTTAAGAAATGTGGACCTGCACAAGGAAGGCTCTTCCTCACCATTACTTATGATGGCACAGCACAGCCCTTGGAGCTCCATGGGGAGCTGGGTCCCATCGCTGTGCCCTGGCAGAAGTGCCAGCTTCTGTTTCAGCTTATTATAACAGAGTCAGGAGTCTGCTGTGAACATACATATAGTTAAAGTCTTCCTTTGTCCAGCTGAGCCCTGCTTGGCATGTTTGCATGCGCTGTTCCTGGGGATGCTGTCAATGTAAAGCAAAATTCACACATTTGCCATGGACTTGGTTACCTTCTGTTAACAGGGGTTTGCCACTTAGAGCTGATGAAAACTGAATGTGAGCAATTTATCTGTTGTTTTTTTTTTTAATTACTACCATCTTCCTCCCCATCCATTTGCACTTGTGTAACCTGTATGTTCCCACCTTTCATGGAACGCGTGTGTGTACCCATGCTCATGGCTTGCAGGTCAGGGTGAGCCTAATCAAGCAAGAAGCAGCTGCTTGGAAAGCACAGAGACCCAGGAGGTCTCAAATGAGAGAGACAGACTTGATAAACCAGAAAATACTCCAAATGTCTTAGAATTGGGTCTAGGGAAAAAAAAAAACGTTTATTTAAAGACATACAAGTAGAAGAGGCAACAGTGTTCAGCAGAATGTGTTCAGGAAATCAATTGCTTAAACTTGCTTGGATAAAAGAGTCATCGAGGCAGCATGAATTCTTTTAACAATAGCTGTTAGCACTGTGTAAAGGTGTCTTCTTGGACTGTGCATGCTAACCTTTCATAACATTATTCTGAAGCAGTCAGTTGGATGCTGAATGCTTTTTTGTAGCCGATGTCAAATCTCAGTCAGGCAGAGAGCCTTTATAAATAAAGGTGTCGACTTGTATTCAGGCATACGTGGATAATAGCTGCTGTAATTCAGCTGTCCAGCTCGGCTGCCTGGCTTTTATAAACGACTGATGAAGAGATTCCACTGAGAATGAGTTATTTAGAGGGATGGAGCTGCCAGAAGTGGCCTCTGTACTGATAAGTGTAGCAAGTCTCTATCCCTGGGACAGGTGACTGGTGTTGCCCTCCTTCCACTGATGTCCTGGGTTCATATTTCACACGGTGCAAATGGTGCATTAATCAAACTTCTGTATTGCAGTTACATTGCAGAGCTCTGCATTAATTTTCTGCAAACTGCACTTGAATATTTTAATTTGCCATATTTTTTTTTGTTTTCTCCCCACTTTTTTTTATGGGAGCGGGTAAACACTCGGTGATCTCTCTGGATAAGCGACAGCAGCTGGAGGATACTGGTTTCTCTATGGAGTGGAGGAATTTCATCAGAGGAGCTATTGTTTGACTGTGTTCTCAGTGTTTTGGCAACTGTTCTTTAGATTAACCCTACAGAAAAGGAAGGGTGCTCTTTGCTGGCTGTGAAATAATTGTAAGATGCTTTTGCATTGTTACAAGTTGATACTGGTTGGTTGTGGGGAAGTGTGGTGTGGGATTAAGTGATGAAGCTTTAAATCCCTCCTAAACCCAAACTGCATGTGAGCATGATTGTTTTCTGGTTTTGAAATAGAAATAGTTCATGTTTTCTCCCCCTACCATGAGCACTTGAAACTCTCGGTGTGTAATACCTGGGGGTCCTGCCGCACCATGGCCACAGAGCCCAGTCTGTGCGTCAGCCCAGCCCTGCTGAGGCTTTGGGCTTCCCGTGCCCTGACTTAGGCATGGCAGGTGGGGAAGGAAACCCTCCTCTAGCTCTGGAATGATTGTACCTGGACTACCTGTGTGCAGGGCCCTGCACTTATTTATTCCTATCCTGCAGCTTGAGTCTTGGCAGAGCTGTTTACATTGCTGTATATCCACATGAGGTGTTCTCCAGCCCTTTCACTGCTTGCACCCCCTGCAGAAAACTTCTCAGCAGAATGTGCCTTCTCTGGGTTGCCTTTTGTTTGATTATTTTCTTCAATTTTTTAAAAAAGGAAGGTTGCTAAAGCCTTTCCCAGGAGACAGCACTTCTGAGTGACTTCTTGCATTCCTGGGCTCTTGTCCCTATCCTGCGTGGGAAAGCAGCGCTGTCCCTGTGCACAGCTGATGCTCGCATGCTGGATCATTTTTAGTCTCCCCCAGCAGCGTTCAGGCTTGGAACCCTGTGCCTGAATTGCAATATAAGAGTGCCACCTTGAGAATGGGAACAAAGAGGGATAGTCTGGTGCTTGATGATGACACATCTTGTTGAAGTCAGTGTTGCTTTTAGCTGGTTTTAATTCCAGTGGATGAGTCTGGCTCACTGGCAAAACAGATAAAAAATCCTCCAACTTATTGAGGTGTTTGAATGTAATTATTCTGACTTCATCCTGCTGAATTTAGCCTCATAGCACTGGCGGGAAATGGGAACAGCCTCTCTGATCCTGCTAGGACCATTAAATCTGGCAGCCGTTTCCTCGATCTGGAGAAAACACTTTGTGATACTGAATGTCTGTTTTCTGTGAAGGCAAATCAAGATAGTCTTGAGTTAACAAATAGATGGTGTTGGCAAAAGCTGTTGGGGAGTAGGGGAGGCGTGTAGGATGGTGTGGCTCCAGAGAGGCAGAGCTCCTTGCTGCAAACTTGCCCGGCTGCAAAAGTTTGGCACATGCACCTTTCTTCCCTGCGCACATGGCTCTTGGAAGGTCCAGGCTTGGTAGAAATAGGGTAGAAATCTGCAGTTGAGCCCTGGATGCAGAGCTGCAGCTGTATCTCATCATGTGGTCCCACTGGCTGGGATTTGCTTCCCATGGTCCCTTTGCTGCTGGTGAAAGCCCAGGATTGTGACTCTGAGCACTGCTCCCAGCAGAGTTAAGACAGTGCCCACCTTACCTGGGGCTTTCTAGAGATGATCAGTGGTTCACAATGAATTTTGCTTTTTGAGTGGGTGTGAGCTTGCGTATGAGGGTGGCAGTGTCCAGTTTACCAGGGTGGTAAAATCTGCTGCTGATGGGTAGCGAAGAACCTGCGTAATGGGTTAGGAGGTGGCTTGAGAGAGCCAGACCAGTGTAAACCCAGAGAGTTGGGTAGTTGACATGGACCAAGGGACAGTACGAAGTCACTGTGGACCAGCAGTTGCATTGTAGCCTGGGATCTTGCCTGTTCATGCGCTGCAAGTGTGAACAAGTGCAAGGACGTGTTGCCCGTATGTGACCTGGCGTGCTCCCTTGCAGGGGACCACGAGGAGAAGCAGCAGGAGCCCATGAGCTGTGGCTGTGAGGTGATGAAGCTCCTCATCTACCGTGCAGCACCTTCTTCCCCTGCCTGTGCCTGCGGAGCTGAGTTCAGCTTCCACATTAGGTGCCAGCTCTACAAAACATAATCGAGTTGGTTTGGTTTTTTTTTTTTTTTCAATCTTGTGTGCATATTTTGGTTCACTTTAACCTGTAAATTACGCTTTGCTTTATTATATACAGAGATTAAAAATGGGTCTGGCAGAGAGGACTGAAAACTAGTAATCTGGCTGTTAAGAAGCATGCAGTGTTTTAGGATTTCCTTCCTAGGTGTAACATAAGCAAATGCGATTCTTTGTAGCTGAAGTTTTCATAGGGAGAGCTCATTAAATCTAGTGTGATTGTTCAAGTAAATGAGAAATGAATTAACTTAAAATGCAAGGTTAAATCCTACCACATCAAAGCAGTAGTCATGATTTAAGAGCTTGATTTTGGTTTGTTTTGTTGGCTTTTGTTTTGGTTGTTTTTTTTGCATGTGAACCTGGAGCAATAAGGTTGCTTTACCTTTCAAAGGATTTAACAAGTCGCTCTAATTTTCCATTAGTGTTGCAGTGCTTCAAAATAATGCAAGGTCAGACTGAGCGTAACTAATTCCAGTTTGAAAGTGGAGGGTGGCCTTTTCTGAATAGACTCACAATTAGTGCAGAAGTACTCCTGCCTTCAAGAGGGATGTAGCAGGAAATGAGGCCTCTGGAATCTCAGTAAATAAAAATGTGCTTGGGAATGGTTGTGTCTTCTCTATGAAAAGGGAGTCCTATAAAAGCCAACATTTAATTTAATTTTGTTTGCTTTCTTGTGTGCTTTTTGCCTGAGAGGGACACGTGGCAAGAGGACAGGTTGTGGTGAAGGTGCTGTTGCATCCTTTGGGATGGGCAGACCCCTCTGAGGGTCTGTCTTTTGAGTCCTCATCGTGTGTTTGCCTGGGCTTACCCATGGCATGGTCCCGAGGATGCCAAGAGCTTTTCTCCCAGGGTCTGAGTTGGTCTGATGCTCCTTCATGAGCCCTGCTGCTCTGGCCCAGCTGGGCATTGGGTTTTCAGGGGCTATCACCTTGCTGTTTTGCTAACTCTATTTGTTGCACCATTAAGGCTTCCTGTTGTGAATACTAGCTTCATCATCTTTGTGTCAACAAAACCCCGTGTCTGTTTTCACATAGCTCTTGGTGTGTTACCCATTCTGGCCTCCCATGTAACAAGAAGCCAAAGCATCATCCTGCTTTTCCTGCAGCAAGTTCCACAGTGTGTGTGTGGCCAAAGCATATCTTGCTTCAGTTAGGTGATCTCTGGGGATCCTGCAGCCTGTCCTGGCTGTGATGGTGGAAATAGCAAATAACTGTTGTCTTGTCACCTTATTCTTTCAGGTGATTCCCAGGGTCCTCCACTGCCATCATTAGAGAACGGTTTCACAACTATCCCTTGCTGCGTGTGTTAATTTTGCTTTCAAAGTCTGGACTGCTGCCACAGCCATGTGTATCCCTTTCTGCTGTACATCGTGGTGTCCTGCTGCTGGAGATGGCAGGGAGCCGGGTGACACTGTAAGCACAGGCAGGGAAAGGGGAGCTCCCATGCCCTGACTCCTATTTATCTTCCCTTGTCTAGGGAGACTGTTTTCAAGATGTAGAGGTTGCCGGTGATCACAGTGTTTGCTGACACATGTCCACAGGAGATGGTGAAGGTGCATCCCATTTCCCAGCAAGTGCTGCCCCATCCCCACTGGGATGCAGGTGCTGGTCTCTGGATTGCTTTGGCCCTCCCATGTGGGATGTAGCCAGCAACCTCCCATCCCCTTGGTGCCAGCTGGAGACCTGCCGACAGTACCAGACCTCCCTGGGCATCACCTTCTCACTGGCAGAGCCATCACCAAACAAGAAGCATTTTACTTTCTGCGTCTTCTACCTGCCACCCAACTGCCCAGCCTTAGGAAGGGAGATGTGGCTGTGAGTATCTCTCCAGCCGTGCTTCAGTCTGCTTTATCACCCGAAAACTGTCGGTGCACCATGGTTTGCAAATGGAGTCAGCAATGCCACAAATCATCGGGGTTTTTCTTGTTAACTCCTTATGTGCCCCTGGCTGCTATAATTTGGCCTGTTGGGGTAGGAATACCAGTGGGTTCTCCGTGTTTGCGTGCTTTTTATTTATTCATTGTTTTTCAGCAAAGAGCATATGTTGCAGCTCCTGGGAGGGAGGAAAGCAGCGTTAACTTCTCATCTCTGTCGCTGCTAATTTAAGGGGTGAGAAAGTGGCCTGGGTCTGTTTTGAAAGAACTGGGCATGTACTGATAGTGCCAGTGTTGGTACTGAATAGCTTGATAAGCTGAAGAATGCAGCAGTATCTAAAATTAAATCTGTTCTTAATTGCTGGGTTATAAATGGCAGAGTTTTCTCCAAATGGAGTTAATTCATTAGTTTTCATTTGCCAACATGAGACTCCGCAGCACAAACCCCACAGTTAGCATTAATACAATAAGGTGCTTCCAAAAGGTGTGTTTGGCAGTTGTAGCACACAATACCATCTAACAAACCATAAACTGTGTCAAAATACTGTTAAGGTGGTAATTAGAACTTCTAAAAATATGTAGAATAGATGAGTACATTCCAAATTTTGACTTTTCAATGAAGCTCTTTCATAAAAAACATTGTTTCTTGCCAAAACAAATTCAAAGGCATTTTTGTAATTTCAGTTTGGGGGAAGGAGGAGTGTTTATCCAGCCTTCCATGTTGGCTGGGCTGCTTCACTTTTATTTGGGGGGTGGTGGGGGGGAGCCAGTGCAAAAAAGAGATATTTTTGTCTGAGTGTGCATTAAAAAGTCTTGCTCCTGTCTTCTCCAGACTGATGTGCAAAGTGGGGTGAAGGCTGGAGAGGGTTAAGCCTTGGGGGTGCAAGGCTGTTTAGCATCATAACTGAAATCCAGCAGTGATGGGATGTTGCGTTTGGAGCAAACATAGGGTCCAAAGTGGTTTCTCACGGCAGAGGGGTGCCGGGGGTCCTGCCAGCATCAGTGGCAAAGCTCCCCTTGCCTCTGGTGGCTCCTGGAGGATGAATCCGCTGTGGGTGCTCAGAGTGGGGATAGGATTCCCTGCTTGTTTCGCTGAGCATCTCTGCAGCGTCCAGCCAGTGCACAAACCAGCACTGCTTGAGGAATTTATAGTTCTTCCTTCTGATTTTTTTTAATCCTTCTAATTTTGGATGTGTTTTTGACAGCTTTTACCTGCTGAGTCATCATTCATCCTCTTGCACAGGAGATACTCCTGCCACACCGATTTCCAGAGCAGGTTTGAGCAGCCATCATTTAAAAATAAATCCTGTCAAGGAAGTGTTCCCCCCCTTTTTTTTATCTTTTTTTCCATATCACCAACTGCTTTTCCTTTTTGTGTTTGCTTTCTTTTGCAAAATGGCTATTTTATAGACGTGATGCCTTCACATTACTAAGGATGGCTTTATGATTTGTCATGTCCTGCCTCAGCGTACTGCAGCTGTAAGTTGAAAGCGGATAACTGCAACTTTTGAAGATAACTGTCTGATTCTGCATCAGGCTCTCTGGTTTTCCTAAGATGTTTTTTTTCGGTGGTGAACCACAGCCTGAGCGCAAACTGATTCTCGTAGCTGCTCTTAATACATAGCTCTCCATCTGCAGCAAGTCATCATGGCTGCTATCTCTGGTGTTCCCAAAGGTAACCTTGATAATTCAGGCTGGTTATTTTCCCCTCTTACCAGCTTCAGATGGCAGGAGTATTTACAGCAAGTTTTGCCTTGACACTTAGTGCTTTATCTGTAAGACTTACAGGATGCCTGTTAGCAGCCAGACTGTGATGGCCACCTCTCTGGAAACCACTTGAAAGGACTTTGGATTCATGCAATATTGTTCATTCAGGATACTGAAGCAGTTGCTTTCCTGTTGCTTCCAGTGCTTTCTGGCCCAAAAGTGCATCTCATATATATTTGCTTTGCTTTATTAGCTGTGGTTTTGTGCGTTGGGTGGTAAGTGTCAAGAATATTGTTAATGCCTTCCTATTTCTGTATTCTCACTGACTGGAGCCTCTGTTGATGCTGCAGATGAAGGGGAATGCTTTATGGCATGCTTGGCTGTTCTGGCTGGGTGGTGTGTTCTTTATTTTGTGGATGCTCCCACCTTCTTCCTTTCCAGGGAATACACTGCAGAAATTAAGTATTCAGTCTATTTATAAATTTCAGTCTGTATGTTAACCTGTCTATATATTAATCCTCCAGGTGGTTGCATTTCACTGTAATACAGCTGCTAGTGGGATGATAATCTTAGCGAAGGTCTATTTTGGCTTTCTCTTGGTCATATAGCCTGCTGTCATCCCGCAGGGCAAATCCTCCCCCAGGAAAGAGGAAGGGAGACTATTTAAGGAGGAACAATTTGGGAGGGAGCAACTGCAGCTGAAACCGAAGCCAGGTTTGGGAGGAGGATGGAACGGAGCTATTTCAAGAGATGGCTTGACTGGCTATGTTAGTCTTGGGCACAGAGATGTCTGTCCACCTCCTTTGTGTCTGATCAGCACTGGTTTTGACATGAGCAGTTTAATGCATGACTGTTTCTTGACACGCTTTCATGGGGAGACAGAAACGTAGGATGCCATGGCTGATGCAGGTGCCTTGCTCAGGTCCTTGGTGTTTGTGGGGCGTCTGGTAGGTTTTGTGGCATCCTTCGGGATTATGCTTGTGTGCAGGTACATCTTGTCTGCAGTGCGGATGTTAAACATCGCATGTGTTTTGTTGTCTGCCTGCTGCTTCCGTAAGGGTTTTTATATGTTGTCCTGTTGTCTGAGAGGCTCAGATCACAGGCAGCATCTTGTTCAAATGGGAGCATAATCCTGCTGGCAGACATACACCTTGTTTTCCTTCCTCTGCTTTGTTCTAATGAGTGGCCCATGTTTTCCATGACTATGCTTCTAATGCCCTGGGGATATGCTGAATTGATTGGATGGTAAATCTTTGGCTCAAATTCGGCAGGGCAGCTCGGGTCCCCATGGGAGTGGGGTTTAATTCTGAAACCCATGGGATATATTTTTCAATCCTGGATGCGGTGCTCTAACCCTTGCCCCTGCGGTTTGTCCTGATGACACAGAAGATGACAAGATTTATACTTCTGCTGTTTTTAAATCTTGAGTGAGTAATTCAGTAATGAGTAGCTATCAGTTCATTGCTTTCATGTGAAGGAGAAATCCTATCCTTTTAAAGCCTTTATCTAAAAATTGGATAGTGAGCTAATTTCTAATCTTGTGCAACTAACCAGTACTTGAACATAAGGCTTTCCTTTGTCATTGCTGTCTCTTTTGTTATACCAGTCTGCAGCGTATGTTTTTTGGAGAACGTAACATCTAGCTCAGAGACATGGTGACACACTCTTAGTCCTCCCTGCCTGTGTAAGTGTAAAAATGGGCTCCCCTCCCCCTTTTTTATTTAAGTTTCCAGGGTGCTTGTGAGTACTTAGTGCTGGAAAGGAGAACAAAAGGCCCACCAACTGGTTTTGCAAAAGAAGGTTTCTAAAAATGCCTCATCTTTCAGTGAGGAGAGCACGTGTGCCTTGGCTGTGACACAGAAATTGTTGACACGTTTTGCTAAATTTGCTGAGTATTTTTCAGTTATTTTCTTTTTTCCTTTTTTTTTTTTTTTAAAAAAAAAAAACAACCTTGTAAAACTGGGGGAGGTATGGATGCGTGCAGTGATTTTCCCTCTTTTCTCACCCCCGCTGTTTCTCACCAGGCTCTCCTTAAGCTGGACAGCTTGTCACCATGGCCCATGTGGGGGATCCTAAATCATGTCCTTGGTGTCTGCGGTAGTCCTTGTGCACCAAGGCTGGGCACAAGCTGCTTTCTTCTGTCCTACATCTTTCTGCTTGTTTAAGGTGGAGATTTTGTAAATAGGGTTTTCCTTTCCCTCTCTATCAGCTTACACAGGTACTTGAGGGCAAGTGGCTCATCGTATCCTGCATCCCAGGGAGAGTCTGTGGCTGCTGGGGAGGGAGCAGGGATGCTGCAGCCCCTCTCTTTCCTAGCATTAGGTTCTTTTGGCAGGGTCAAAGCACTAAAATCACAGTAGGGATGTGTTCAGGGGAAAAGGGGCCTCTGTGGCAAAAAGGGATGTGATTACAGGAAAAAAACATCAGGGTTGTGGGATGAGACTGGATAGTTGGGTCTGGAGCTGCTGCAG
Source organism: Psilopsiagon aymara (assembly GCA_024733675.1). Taxonomy (NCBI): domain Eukaryota; kingdom Metazoa; phylum Chordata; class Aves; order Psittaciformes; family Psittacidae; genus Psilopsiagon; species Psilopsiagon aymara. Next base: position 26,410 of record JANRGW010029111.1, read on the forward strand.
TACTTATCCTTCTGTCCAAAGGATTTCAATTTCCTCATAGATCAAATAGGGGGTGAATTGGGCTGTGCAGTGTTTCAGCTGTTTTTATAAGTCAGCTTCTTTAGAGTTACAGTTCATCCTTCTTCTCAGATGTCCTGCTGGCTAGTGATGTGTGATAAAGAGGAGCAAGAAGAGGAAATCCTACTCGAGATACAGAAAAGTGGTTTGTGTCTAGTGCTGGAGTTGAGCAGCGAAGCATGAGAAGGGCTCACACAGGATTCGTTGCGACTGCATGTTTCTCAGCTTTGACTGTTTTCCTGTCAAAGTAGAAGCCACACAAATATCTCTGGTTTTATTATTGCCATACAGGAAGCATTTTCTGTCTGAAAGAAGAGCTGTAGTTTCTTAGGTGGTTTAGAGGGATAGTGGGCCTTTTGACAAAAGCAGAAGCTGCAGGGGCTCTTCAGTAACTGAGAGTGGTGGTGGTGTGCTGTGGTATATCTGAGCCTTGCTCAAAACATGCTTCGCTTTTCTTTTTTCCAGGGAGTTTACATGCACCACTCATTTCATACACGTCTTTTCTTCTAGCGTGCGTTGGTTTGTGTGCAGGCCAAGAGCTGACTCCTGGGGAAGACTCCCTGTTGGCATCCCTAGAGGGGAAGGATGAAGGCATGCCAATGCAGCAGGTTGCAGAGGGGGCATGCAGCACCCTGAGCTAAGGGATCCCTGTGCAAACTCCACTGTTCTCTCCTCTCGCTCTACAGTGGGCTTCCCTCTGTCTCTGATGTCCTTTGGTGACCCTCCAGGAGAGCATCAGGTTGGGGAGACCTTGTGCAGGGGATGGGGAAGGCTGCATTCCAGCTTTCATCCCTGGAGGTATTTAAAAGACATGTAGATGTAGTGCTTAGGGACATGGTTTAGTGATGGACTTGGCAGTGTTAGGCTTATGGTTAGACTCAGTTATCTTAATGGTCTTTTCCAACTTAAACAATTCAATGGTTCCACTCTGGGAGCGAGATGGATGGGAATTCCATGTGTGTTAGAGTGAGGAGATGCCTACCTACGCAGGCTTCCTGCATGGTTGGGAGCAAGGGGACTCTATGGCTCCAGGGAGGATCCTTCATTGCAGCTTCTGTACCAATCGATGACTATTAGAGTCATGTCCCTAATCCAGACCTCTTAAAGCTGCTGCTGTGCTGCTCTTGGTAGGTAAATGGGAAAGGTTTGGATGAAGGCACTGTGTGGTGAGTGCCCAGGCTGCTTCCCCCATCCAGAACTGCAAGATAAGCTGAAGGGAAGTGTGGAGATGTATTCCCTCCCCTGGCACACATAACCCAAAGGCTTGGTGGCTGTTTCAGAACTGCTCTCTGGTGACCAGAGCTGCTTCTGATCCTCCTCCTCCCACCAGATTTGCTGACCTCCCCAGCTCAATTCTGTATTCCCATCTCACCTGTGACATCTCTTCTCCTGCTTCTGAGTCAAGTCATTGGAAGTCAGGGGCTTTGGGTGGAGCTTTTGATGTTGGGGGAAGAGAAGCAGCAGCAAGACTGGCTCTTGTGGGGTTTTGAGGTCTGTGCACCCACATCCCTGCATCCCCAGTGTATGACCTCATCCTGTGATTATGTTTGGGCTATAAAATGTGCTCTTTCTGGCTTGAGAAGTCATGTTGGCGGGGGCTTATAGAGCGCACAAGCATGCAACTCCTGCTTCTGCAGGCATGGGTTGAAGTACAAGTGTCAGCATCTGTCTTGATGCTTGACCTTTGGTGTGCTCTCTGTTGCAAACATACTTTTTTGTATGAAGAATACATAAAGGTCTGTGCTAAAGGCAGTCTTGGTGGGATGGCTTCAACTTCGGCCTGTTTGTTTCTTGATCCTCTCCTCTTTCTGTAAGAGGAAGATGGTCTACCTGGCAAGGGCACTGGGAAGCTAAATTAATTCATGCTGAGGTCTTCAGGTAGAAAATGCTGCAGTAAGCACAAAGTAAGTATAGGTGTAGGCATAGTGCTGTGTAGTGCTTGGATAGTGCCTGTTAACATACGCATAGAAGTGTGCTGATATCTTTCAGTGTGGCTTTAAAAATTGCCTGTGCTGTTGAAAGTTAAATACGGGAAGAAGAATCAGCCAGTGGTGTCCTCCAGCTTCCAAAGCAAGGCCTTGGCTTTCCCTTCCTTCTGTACCTACATCCTCACAGAATCATAGAATAGTCCCTACTCAGGGTATGCACTTGCAAAGCTTTCATTTTTCCTTACCTGACAGTCACTGATGATTGCAGCTCTTCATTAGGATGCTTGACTCCCCTCCTGTCATCAGGTAGCAAGGTTTAAATGAAAGTTTCTTTGAGTAGGAAAAAATAAGGCTCCACCTGAATTTACTGAGTTGTTTGGTGCTTTTTTTTTTTGGTGAGAAATAGCCTGGAATGCTCTTTGCTAGAAACAAGTAAGAGCTGAGGTGTCTGAGCTGAGTATAATAATTTATTTGAAGTAATTATAGTAATTTATTTTAGGCACACTGTGGAGGCTGCAGTAGCTTTGCGAACCTTCAGGCAGGTGAAGAGGGGAAGAGATGTAGATAGGGCTTTCTGTGTTGGGGTGTGCCTGGATGTGGCCATGCACATCTTGGTCAAAAAACGTGAGATATTCTCCACCCTCTCCCCTCCTCATTCATCCAGCACACAAGCAGCATTGCTTTGCCTCACTGCAGTGCAGATGATGGGTAAAGGGGAAATTGCACTGCAGACCCCTCTGCTGCCTTCGCACAGAGATTTCCTTCCATAAGGCTTGGTGCAGCTTCTCGGCAGGGATGCGAGTTTACCTCTGCAGGAATAGAACTCTCCTTAACAGAAGATCTTTGAAAAGAAATGTTTTTGGTCTGGAAAATACTTTCAGGTCCTCAGATCCTGCAGCCAGAAGGGAGCATGCTGATCCTCTGGTCTGGCCAGACAATTGTGCTCTGTCATTCGTGTAGCCGAGCTCCTGGTTTTGGGTGAGCTGGGTTTTATTTCGGCATTTTCCATCAGCTCAGTGAAATGGGGTCAGCTCTTTCCTGACGCTCTATCCAGTGAATGATGCGCTCCTCTGGCAGGAAATCCGCTTTCCAGTGCCTAACCTTGCTGATGGTACATGTCAGCAGCACATAGGGCTTTTATCAGGGGATGAAAGCAGATGCTCAGCACTGGGGGAAGAGGATTCCTGCATGTTTGGCTCCTGCCATTCTTTCTCACACCCTGGGAAGGGACAGCAGTATCCCTCCTCCCTTGGTTGCCCATTGCCAGTGGGTTCTACCTGCATCATGAGGGGCAAATAAATTAATGCAGCCAGGGGTATCCCTGCTTGGAGCCACTGGCTGGCTTGGAGCCGATCAAACACACTAGTTGCACAGACTTCAGCCAGAGCCAGCAGGTTTTCTTCTGCCAGGAAGAGCCAGGTTGAGTGATAAAGGCCCCCTTGTTAATGCACATTGCCTTAAGCTGTGTTTCCACAGCTTTCCGTCTGTTTACTGAGAGTATTCAGACATGTAATTCCACCGGATCTGGCTGCTTACAGAGAAGGCTGGATTATTTGTGTTTCATAAATAAGGCCAGAAAATGTAAGGTCCAGGGCACTGAAAGCCAGCTCTGCATCACTCCTGATGGGGTTCTTTTTTGGTCTCATTTTGTCCTTTTTATTTTATTTTTGTGTATTTTGTTAATTTTTTACCATGCCCCCCCTTCCCTCGGCCCATGTGTGCCCCATTATTCACGTTCTTTTACAAAACTTAGAGAAACTCTGCAAGCCAACCACGTTGCCATAGATTTCTGCCCCCTTTGCAGCCCTTCTGACTTTGCCCCACATGCTTTGAGCCCCACTGGCTTCAGGACGTGGCTGAGCAGACCTCACTGCTGGCAGGAGGAACAGCAAATTGCTGCTTTTTAGCATCAGGTCCTGCTGCCTTAAACTGCTCATGGGTCCATAGCCGTGCACATGCCCCTCACTGCTCATCTGGAGGGTTCTTTTTAAGGTTTAATCTGGTTAGTGATTTTTTTTTTTTTTTCTGTATGGTAAAACCTTATTTCAGAAGGAGCCAGGATTATGTGTAATGAGACCTGGGTGCCTTTGAAGAAAGGGGGAGATGGTCCTAATGCATCTCCTTCCAAAACCCTTCCTGGTGTGGTGGGGATGTTGGTGGATCTGCTCCTGTTTCTGTAAGCTTTTGTGTTCCCACCACCTTTTCCCAACTGTTCTGTTCATCCTCCTGGCCATAAAACCAGGAGAAAGGCTGTTTTACACTAGCACCTGTATGAGCTGAGAGCTCTGCGTTCATCTGCCCTGTGGGGCACAGCATCCCTCCCTCATTACCAGTACAACCCGTGGGAAAAGCAGCTCTGTATAGGTGAAGGAGCAGTTTGGATAATTAGAGCACTCTGGACTTTTTCTAGCTTGGATGCCTGTGGAAGCAGGTGCTGGCTTGTGTCCTTGAGCTGGGCACCTGGACCACAGCTCTAGGGCTCATGCCCAGACTCTGCAGTGGTGATTAGGCTCTGGGAGGGCAGGCAGAACACCAGATCTCCAGTTATAGTTAGTGGTCCAGCCTGTCCTTAAATCACCTTGTAAGAATTATTAAAGTAAATGCAGTGCTGATTCAAATGCAGCCATATGTTCATCTAAACAGGGAGTTATCAGTTCAATTAGCAGAAGTGTTAGGAGGAACATCTGTGAAGGAGTAAGAGATTTGCTGTACCACTGGCACAGCAAGTCCTGTTCTTGTTGGACCATTGCTTGGTCTCCAGGGCTGAGCCAGACTCCTTGTGTTGAGACTGTCTCACCGAGGTGCTGCTGACTCCTTCAAAAGGAAGAAAAAAATCATACGAATAAGTGGTTTTGCTGTCTGTCCTGCTGCTCTGGGGTTTGCAGGACAACCAACGTGCGCAGCAGTAGTATGGCCTGTTCTTCAGGGCAGGCTTTGGTTTTCCTAAGTTGGAAAGAATTGCATTGGATAAACTCTGTAAAGTCTGGATTCGTGTCACATTGGAGCCAGTGAACAGATGCCTGTTGTTTCATGTAGCTGTGGATGAAAGCCTGAGAGTTTTCCTTTGGTTGTAGTATACAGGGTTAGCAGCTGAGGATGCTGCAGGTATGTGAGAAGCACTGTGCTGGGGTTAGTTACCTGCTCTGTAGTCCGTGCCACTGGGACCCTCAGTGCTGAAACTGGGGAGGTTAAAGGTAGCCTGTGTGTGCATCATCAAACTCTGTACCTGTAGGGTTAGCTATGTCTCTTAGCCTGCAACCTGCATGGTGCCACATTGTCAGCCTAATATAGGGGCTTTTGGCTGGGGACATGCTGATGGGGTGGATATGTGGGTAGCCGTATGGATGACTAATGAGCAGATGGGAAATCCTCCCAGTAGCAAGGCTTTTCAAAAGGACAGCTTTTCTGGGGACTTTGGGTTCCATCATGGGCTGAGATGTATGTTTGAGAAACCAGCCCCATAAGCAGAAGAGCAATGGGAAGGCTACTTTTCTAAAGGGACTTTGTTTCTTGTTCTGGGGTAAGTAAATAAGTCTGTGAAGCTTTGCTCCCTCTCTGCCTGAGTTTTCACCGTAGTGATTAATATAAACATCCATTTTAAATGTGTCCTCAGAGAAGAGCATCCATGGTGTTGGACCATAGATTTAGGGATGATGGATCATCACGACCATAGCGTTTGGGGATGATGCAGACTGTACTTGGCAACTTACGCATTTGCTGGTCAGGGCTGCAGCAGGGAGGAGATGGGGCTAATCCTACCGAATGAAGATGTGCACAGACTTTGCACTTTGTATCTTCAACGAATCTTGTATCTGTGACCTAGTTAATGCTAAACTTTCGTCTGCTCAGTTACAAAACTGTAGACCAGATTGTGAACGGTATGGGACCGAATGCAGTCCTCGAGTCTTACTGCCTGGCTTTTCCCCTGGCTTGATGTGCAGCTGGCTATCATGTCACATCCCAAGCGCAGGGAAACCTTCAAGACCATAAAATACTTGACACCAGAGATGTGTTTAGGAAGATGTGACCACCCAGGCAGAAATTTGGTGCTGGTTTGAAGTCATAAAAACCAACATGTGAGCACAATCTTCAAGCAGGCTATGTGCAAGAGACACTAGATGCTGATAATAATGCCAATTAGACTCTTACAGTGTTACATTGGGGTTTCTTTGTTATGCCCCATGTGATGTTTCCAATGGCATTTTACGTTTCTGACTTCCTTGGTAGGACAGTGGTAGGATCTAGAAATATGCAAGGCATTAAGAGTGTCTCTGTCTCTCTCTCTCTTCCCATCCAAAGATAATAAGAGCTGCAGGGCTTGTTTTGCTTTTCCTTGCATATTTTGGCAGGGAGAAAATAGCCTTGAAGTACAGCAAAAGACAAAAATATGCTGGAGCATCAGGAATCAAACAAGCCTCTTTGAGGATGGAGTCAGAGAACGCAGATTTTTCTTTCTGTCTTTCTAAAGGTGTTACGAGCAAAGCTGTCATTTTGGGGGGATGGAGGATCATAAAGCACTTTCCTGGACCGGCGAAATGGTTCAAGCTGACAGTTCAAAATGAGAACGCAACTGGGGGAAAGCTGAATTTTTAGGAACTGCTTGCATGGATCAAATCCCAAAGCACTGCATTTGCTTTGCAGTTTCGCTGACATTATTTTTCAGGCTGTGCATGAGTTATTTGAAGGTAGTGGTAACTTCTTGACTGAGCCATTAGTTTTTAAGCCTGTTTCTGCTGGACAGGGGTGGCTGTTTTGCCTTCCTTTCTGTGCCTGTTTACATCAGAGTGGTCACTGTGGCTCTGGGCTGATGGGGGGAGCTGGCAGGCCCCTAACATAGGAGGACCAGGAGCTCAGTTTTGGCCGTTACTGACTGTCACGCAATGCTGAAGGTGCCTTGGGCATTGAAAAGCCTTTGGAGCAAGACATATAGGAAAAGCATAAACTTCCTGCAGTGCATGAACAATTTCAGTCCTTTTTGGCATATGCTGGTGCCAAGAATCTCTCTGCTTCATGTACAGAAGATACATGCAATTTGAAAGTATGTGTAAGTGATTTTAGACCTGATAGTGCCACTCAGCTGTGAACACAGAGAAGATAAAAACAAACAAGCCAAAAACCCCAAGCAGAGCGATGGAGCTTTGCATCTTTATCTTTTAAGAAAGACCTTGTTAGCTGGTAGCACTGGTCCCTGTTGTGGCTTTGCAGAGGGGCAGTGCACACGGTGGTTCTGGGGGAGGCAGTGTGAAGGGCTGAGAGTGCTTCTCTTCAGCCTGGCATGTCTGCCAGCATGAAGAGAACTGCCAGGCACAACACCATCATGTGGCATAGAAGATGTCTGTCTGCGGTGATGCCTGCTCCCTTGTCTGCAGCGCTGCCTGCCAAGGTTGGTGCTCCTCATGTGCCCCTCTTGGGCTCAGCATGGACGTCTTATTTTCTGTCATCAGCCACACGTATTTGTGCATGCTCTTGGATAAGTCACTGATGATCTGGCACAGCCACAGCTCCTGCTGCTCCTGCAATCCTGGCTCAGCTCCATCAGGAGCCGGTCACGTTGCCTGGTGCTCTGACCTGGTGCAGCAGCACAGGGCTTAGCCTGGGAAGAATATATCATGGAATGGCACAGAAGAGTCACTTTACTGCATTGTTTAGTGGATATTCATTTTTTTCTACAACTGCATCTGTCAGTGGCTGTGTTCAAGCAGGAAGTGATCTTGAAGAAGTGACCCAGGAAGTCTGTTCGTAATAGAAGCAGCTCTAATGTAAACTAGGGCTGTGTAGGAGTTCTGGGGGGAGAAAGTGGCAAAGAAGAAATACACGATGTCTCAGTAATCATGGAATGGCTTGGGTTGGAAGGGACTTTATCTAGTTCCAACCCCCTTGCCATGAACAGAGACATGTTCCGCTAGACCAGGTTGTTCAAAGCCCTATCCAGCCTGACCTTGAATGATGGCCATTCAGGAATGTAATGCCTTCAGAAAGCAAATTATTCCAGATCACAAGTGAGAGGAATCTGGTGTAGAGCTTTTTGTGGCACTTCTGATGGACGCTGTGAGTTGCTCCTTCTCTGCTGTCATATCTTTTGTTTTAGCATTCCTGCAAGCGGCAGAGCATCCGCGGTGCAGGTTTACTCCCGAGCAATGGTAGATTGCATCTGTCTGCAATTTGTCCTTCCACAGAAGGATGTTTTTGCCAATTTAAAAACAGATCTACAATCTCTCAAAGATGATGTGGCTTCAGACGCCCACAGGTTTTGTTGGATTCTTTTTTTTCCTTACTGACATGCACGCTTCCAAAACCAAGCAGGAATCCTTCCAGAGATGAACACTGCAATTTCAGCTTTTGAGGGGCTTTTGTTTTTTTTCTGATTCTCTACATACTTTAGCTCATTAGCGATGGCAGGGAGCCTACAGGTATTTGTCACAGCATTAGATATCTGGCTTCTCTGCAGCATCTCCTGGCTGTTTTATAGTGCTGGGAAATCCAGACAAACTACAGGATGTAAATACAGAACAGGACAGATAAAATAGCTAAAAAATAAGAAAGCCCTATTTGCTTAAAACATATTTTTTGTATGAAAAGAGTAAAAATTCAACTTCAATTATGACAGTCTGCATTAAGATAAAAACATATGATGATGTGTTGCTGTGCTTCATATTAAACATTCGAGTGCTGCTTGTTCACTGCTAAAGAGTTAGAATCATAGAATAGTTAGGGTTGGAAAGGACCTTAAGATCATTCAGTTCCAACAACCCTGCATGGGCAGGAACACCTCACACTAAACCATGCCACCCAAGGCTCTGTCCAGCCTGGCCTTGAACAACACCAGGGATGGAGCATTCACAACTTCCCTGGGCAACCCATTCCAGTGCCTCACCACCCTTACAGTAAAGAATTTCT
>JANRGW010029112.1:0-14461 GCA_024733675.1 Psilopsiagon aymara
TACAAGTTTCCAACAAGTGTAACAAAAGTATATTCAGCATGCCTCAAAGGCTGAGTGACAGCAGTTGTGAGAGAAAACAACTTGATGACTGTTCAGCACTTCCATCCCGTTCCAGTTAGTGTTGAATAAAACCCAGTCTCCCTCATATTTCAAAAAGCAAAACCAAGCTTTTATGCATCTTGTAATATAACATTATCTTGGCATTCTGTATGATCGAATCACTGTTATGATCGAATTGCTCTCTGTAAAATGAAAGCAATGGAGAAAACTCTGCCTGAGATCTCTTTTAATCATGGCAACAACTGCAGGCAGCGGGCTGGTCCAGCGGTTGGTGGGCTGTTTTAAGGCCTATGGTCTTTTTTGTATCTTTAGAGGAACCAAGATTGAGGATGCACATTGTGGAGTATCTGAAAGTGCAGGATAGTACTTGATTAATTTTTGTACAGTTCTTCGTTAGATAGGATGAGAGTATGGTCTAGTGCTAAGACTACAATGACAGGGTACAACAGTCATCCTAAAAATTTCCTCTACTTTCTCCCAGGGATCTTTCTGAATTAATTATTCTTTATTATAGTTTGAAAAAGGAGAAAATTACATTTCTCCCTCCTCTCTTATCCATTCCTTTCAATGATTGGGAATCAAACTGAAAATTAGACTGCTGAGTAGTAAAGAGTTAGTATGTTTATCAGGTCTCTCACTTTTTGCTTCATGGAATCATAGAATAGTTAGGGATGGAAAGGACCTTAAGATCATCCAGTTCCAATCCCCCTGCCGTGGGCAGGGACACCTCCCACTAAACCATATCACCCAAGGTTATGTCCAACCTGGCCTTGAACACAACTGGGACTTCAAAGCAGTCATCTAAAGCATGCTGCAAATGAGAATCCCCAACAGCTACACTAGGTTTTGTACTGTTTGCATAAACAAAGCAGCAATGGCTGCAGATAAAGAATTTTCACCTAAAACACTGCAGTAGATAATTGTCTTGAAAAATCAAGGAAGATTTTAGTTACCCATTATCTTACCCCTGTTAGTCTCATAAGCCTTGGATATGCCAAACTACAATGATTATTATCAGACCATAAAGAATTACCTAACTTCACTAAAATTAATCAAAGATGACACAAACTGTGAATTACTAGAGTGACGTTTCCGAACCATTATTAATTAATATCACTAACACCTACTCCTTAGTTACTGAGTCCCAAATTTGATACAATTGCTCTTTTTGAGTCAGATTAGCAAACCATAATAAAGGAACAGAGGAAATTAAAGTTCGAGCTATATTAGTTTAGCATGCATTGCAATCTTTTAAAATCATTCTGCCATATTACTTTCCTATTTACCTAAATAGATAATTATAATCATGAAAGCTCAATGAAAGAAATGGATTCTGTACTTAGATATTTAAAGTTGTACCAGAGTTTGAGCTCTGAATCAGCACTGAATCAGGGTTTTGGCTTATCCCTGCAATTGGCACTTTTACAACAGCAACCTGCATTTGGATCCCAGTTCTTCAAGCAGTCTAGTTCTAGACCTTGCTGTAACAAAATATCAGTATGATGTCCTTCTATTACAGGAACTAGAGGATGCTCCTATTGCAAACACATGGGTTATTTGATACTCATTAGTGCCTCAACCATGACATTTTGTTGCTGTTAGAGTGTAATCTATCAGGAAGAACTGTTTGTTGCCTGTCCAGCACTGTAGTAATTCATCCTCTATAAATGCTCATTAGAATGGAAAATTACAGCTGGGAAATTTACAAGATCCTGTCAGGTTCTTCTTTCCCATCTGTAGGAATGTCTTTAGTTTCAAGAAGCAGAATGACCCTTTTCCTTTCTTCTGTTTTCAGAAGAGATGTTCCATGGTTATAGGTGAAGGGCATGGGCACTGGAAGAAAAGCATCCATCCCATGGCAGGTAACTTACTCATTGCGTTTTCAACCATGGGGGAAGGTTTTTGCTCTATACAGCCATGCTTAATGCTGCTTTGGCTGCTAATTCTGAAGACTATGTTTTCTAAGCTTTACTATCTTGCTTTACTTTGCACGCACAGCTAACATATGACTATATTTGACCTCAGGATCTAAACAGGTTAATTCATGTTCACTAACAACTCAGAGCCATGTTGATAAAAGTACACTTTGTTCATATTTGCCCTTTTCTTTTTGTTTTAAATACTTATGTGGCTAATATAGGAGAAAGAATCACAGCCAAGATTAATTACTGTGAGAAGTGTTGGCATGTGATTTTATGAAAGGGCACAGGAGTTAGGTTATTTCTTTCCTTCTGCAGAAGGGAAAAGGGAAAGAAAAGTCAGTCAAATGAGAAGATCTTGAAAAACTGAAAGTCCAAACTCATGGGATTTTCATGTTGTGTTCCTGCAGAGAAAATTGGCCCTGAGTTTTAACCACTGACATATTAGACCATAAATCCAGAGCTATTAAAGTAGAGTGCAAATCTGACTCAACTCTACAAATGTGAACAGCAGTTGCATGGGGGTAGAAGCAAGGTTAAATGTTAACTGTAGTCCTCTGTGCCAGAGGATATCTGGCCTCTAAGGGAGCCACTTGCTTAGTCTCAAGTGTGGGCTGCAGAAGAAAGGATGTGCAGAGAATTGGTGCCTCACAGAACACAGAATGAAGTGAGAGGTTTGGGTGTGCAAGATCACTGATGCCTGGCAATTTTCCTGTAACCAAGCACAGTGGTTACCACAGCACTGTGTTTTCGTGGTGCATCTCTTGCCTCTCCCTCTCGCTCTGGGGGTCTGTTACTTCTAATGGGAAATACTGGTCACACAAAGAAGTTTCTCTAGTTGTGAAGGAAGTTCCTTTGCTTGACCATGTCTGTGAATGGCTGATAACACGCCAGTGTTAGGCCAGACCTACGCAGGCCACATTGAATCTCTGTGTGCAACATCACTAAAGCTGATGGATGTGGTCCTTTTCACTTGGAGAAATCTGGAACTCCGCTGCTTCTGGCTGCCATTCTGCTCCTTTCACAGAAATTACCACCCCTGAAGCAAAGCTAACAGAACAAGATACATGAGTTTGTATCTCTACTTATATGCTTTCCAACCTGATGGATTAATGCAAACTCAGCTTCATTGCTCATTTAGATTAAGATGTCAGGTTTGGAGTGAGTAGTGAGAGCTGTTGATTTTTACCTCTCTGCTGTCCCTGCTTAAGGGGATAAACTTTTGCAGAGGTAGCTAACTGTCAAAGGCAGCAGCATTGATTTGCCAAGTCTCCTCTGTTCAAGCTGTAGGTTTGAATTTTGCTCTTTCACTCTTAATGGATCTTCTACAAATCTTCTAGAAATTGAAAGGAGCAAATAATACTTTTGCAGTGTTCTTAAGGAAGTTTTTTAGGGAGCTCCTGGCTGTTAGTGCTTACTGGGATACCTGGCCTTGGATTTATATCTAAAACTGTTTGAAATCTGTCTGTCTGTCATTACCACTTTAAGTGATAGTCAGATAATCATATCTTGTATATTTAGCAACTCTAGGTTTCTGGAAGCTGCTTGAGATTCAATCTTATGCAAATGCTTTTAAACTACTCATAATAATTTCACAAATCTAGTCTAATTGTACTAAAATCACTTCAACTCACCTCATTTGACATCAGTCAAGTAACCCATGAAGTTTTGTCTGTTGTTACCTATTACTGACTGTCGTTCCTATAAGAAGAAAACTTCCGAAAGAGAATGGCCCTAACCAGAAAATATCAAGCAGCATATCACGCTTGCAGTACGGAGCAGGATTTATCTTGGCCAGCAAATTGCCCTGTGTCTCTTCTGAGTGAAAGTAAGCCATGCTCTGGAGAGAGAAGGGGAAACAAATCTATGCTGTGCTTGTAGGAGGCACCATTTCATCAGCCAGACCAGTTAATAACTCTTACTGCCTATTTTTAGTTGTCAAGGGCTCAATATTTTTTCAATACGAGGTCTGCTTCAGTGTGCTTTAAATGGCAGCTTATAATTAATGGTACTTGAGGGCGTCTCTTCTTTCAAAAATTCATACAACAGTCTTGGTTACAATTTATACATGATTTTAAAGTATAATTAACGTTCGGCTTTACAAGATATATGCAAACAGATATGCAAATTTGGAAATAAATATGCAAACATATAAAATGTTGTTGAATTAAGTAGTCCTTAACATTTTTAATGAAATCAATATTTTATTCATATTTTGCACACAATTTTGAGTACTGAGTGATTTGGTAGTTCTCAGATTTCCGTGGACCATGTCTGCAGATTGGTTCTCTTATGGCACATCTTGTCGCCCAGTCTCCTGAACCTCATGCTTTCCTTATGGAAAACAGGAGCTAATCCAAACCTTCTAGATCATTGCAGCTCTTTCTCGATTTTGATAAGTGGGTATTTGTCATAGTAAACTTTGCATGTTACTGACACGGTTGAGGATAATGTGATAAAGCCTTTCATATCACATTTAAGGCCCGTCTAGGCCAGTATCCGATTTCTAAACCCCATCAACAAAACTCCACCTAGAGAAAAAGATGAAAATATGCATCAAATATATCACCTATATATTTCTCTAGCCTACAGCCACTTGTGAGTCAAGAAATGTTTATGATGGCGTCTATGCAGTTAGTTACCCTCCATGGAATAATTTTATATATATATAAAAATAAATGTATATATAAAAAAATAAATATATATATATTTCTGCCCCTCTTGATATTGGTGGCTCAGCAGTTTACCAGTGTCTTTCTAGTGGTAGAGATCCCAAACCTAAATACAATATCATAGATGTGGTTTAACAAGTGATGACTCTCGGCTCCCTTCTCTCAGCCTGCTGATTGTGCCATTAATCCAGTCCAGGTTGATGTGGGCTTTCTTCAGTGCCAGACACACTGCTGGCTCACTGCTGCAGGCAGGGACACTGCCCCCCACCCTCCACCCCAGCCCCAGGGAGAGGGTCATGGCCATCCCTGCAGCCCCAGACGTGGAGAGCTGCATCCTCCCTCAGGAGCTTCTCTGAGTAGAGACCTCTGATACACTCGGGGTGGTTGCTCCAGTTGGTGCTGTTGTCCATGTGGAAGCCCGCCCATTCCTTCCCACTGTGTGACAATGATGGCTTTCTGAATATTCTGTCTTCCCCTGTCCTCGCCACTACCCCCAGACAGCTGGCTCAGTGGCCTCGTATTTTCAGTCTCTGCATGCAGGAGGCTGTTTTCAATGCTACACAGCCTTGACTTGTATGCTGTTACCAGAAAATTTGCTGTATTTGCTATCCCTGAATACTTGCTGTTCCTCAGGTTTGGTTGGCTACAAACTTGATCCCTACCACAGAAATGTTATCGCAAAAGGACACGTATTTAAGATACCCAGACAGTCAAGGTATAAAGATGTATAGAGTTTTGTATTTAACTGATAAGAGAGAAAGGGAAAAATCCAAGGTTCTGGCTGTAGTTGCTGGTAAGTAACTAGGTATTACTACTGGGAGACCCATGCCTACTTCACTGCTTAAACAGATACATATGTTGTGATAACGTAGCAGTAGGTTGAACAAGGAGGTCAAATAATACTGGTACTTCGCAGTACAGCCTTTATAGTGTAAAGGTGCAGGGAGCAGTTGAAGGGTTTGGTGTTAGAAAGGCTGAAGCAGCAGGCAGCGTGCAGGGGCAGGTTTCTATTCTGTCTTCATTGCCATCCAAAGTGTGCTCTAAGTTTGCACCTTTTAAAACTACTGGAACAATGTCATGGAATTTTGCTGAAGCTAGCAGTTTCTTCAGGCACTCAGCTAGCAAAGCCTTCTCCATCTAGATTCTGGTGTTAGAGAAGATGGGTTGGATAAGCATTGACTTAAAATGGTAAGGGTTTGAATACCTGAACATACAAATGGTAGTGTGGCAAAGAAAACTGCATTCAAGTCGCAGTGCACCAGAGAAGGCAGGAGGCGTATGCTATTCCACTTCCAGTCTCAGAATCTGAGCCAACCTGAAGCTTTACAGCACTTGAGGTACTACGGATCCCACCAGATGACTATCAGCTACAGAGTAAATGTGGTTTCCTATCCTTGTTTTGCAAGGTTACTAATCAAGATTGCATGTCTGGGCCTTAAGTCATTTAGGGTTACTACATACACTTTTCACGTACATAAAAGAGCTATGCTGAAATCTATGCTTTGATTTGCTCATTTTAATAAAGGGGGGGGGGGTTGTCCCTTACATTGTTTTTCAATAAACCCCAGAATATGTTTCGTTTAGTTTACGCTGATGCACAAGTAATCATAATCATAATTATATCTCTAAAGAAGCATCACTTAAAAATAGACATATGAATGCTGTTTTGATCATTGCAAACTGCTATTTGTGGTGCACTGTTCTGGTTATGAGATGTAGAAAACTTTATCTGCCCATGCAGGTGTGTACTTGGAATGCTGTTTGAGGGCAAGTAGTGCTATAGTGTATTTTTGAGAGAGATTTCTTTATTTCTTACTACAGGTATAGTGAGTGGAAACCATACAGCTGCTTCTTTCTCCATCTGTGGTACTTTCAATATTCTTAGCATATAATTGACTGAAACAAGTAAGACCTGAGCAAAACAGGATTCAGCGACACCCTCTGCCTTCACACCAAAGAACCGTGGTCTTTTAGAGACTCTATGTGCACAGTTGCTCAGTTCCATATGCTTTTTATTCTTCCAGCATATTTCAGGGCTGGTTTCTTGCAGCATTTTGTTTCTGTGGGCTGGATTTCATTTCAGCTGATTGCCCAATCCCCTCTTCATTCTATTGTGATTGGGTTTTGGATTGTCTCAAATTCTCCAATGGATTTATAACAATGTGAAAATTAACAATGGCCCCTTAATTGCACAGGACTGTGATTCACAGAGTCCTGACTTGACTGGTATTTCTCTTCCCCTCACTTCCAGCCAGGCAATCCTGTGTGCTTTTTAAACCACTCTAAAGACAGTAAAATGTGTATACATTGAAACTTTTTCCTCTTGGCACTCTTATCACTTAGAAAGCAAGCTGGGGCTTTTCCATAGGCTGATGTATTGGCAGTAACTTATAAATCCCCCAAAATATGGAAACATGATTTTTGATTATGCTATAAATTGGGGTTATTTCCTTCAGGCAGGCGGAAGGACATGCCAGCTGGACTTTATATTTTGGCTGTTAGAAAGCTTTAGGAGCCAAAATTATAATTAGCTCACTCATATTGAAATATGTTCTCTCTAGCTGTGTTATTTTTTTTTGCCAGAGCCTGATACAATTCCTGAAAGATGTAGTTCCCCTCAGCACAGGAAATATGCATCATATTGTTGGCATTAACCAACCACCTGTGCAGTGGCGGCTGCAGTGCTTGCACAAGGAGGCAGTACATCTGCTACCTGGCAGGGTGTGGGTATGCGTCTGTTCTGTTCTGCAGGGCCTGGTGTGGAGGGCTGCTCAATGCACTAACTGCAGGATCTACACACTGGGCAGCTGGGGGTGAATTGCTCAGAATTGCAGGAAATGCTTCTGAATACCAAATTTGAAGGAAAGCAGGGCTAGTTTATCAGCAACAAACCATCAGTGCAAGAAAGTTGTTTGTATTTCAGCAGCACCTAATTTTATGCATTGTGAAGTGGTACTTAAGGGATCCGATTGCGCCGGTGTCACCTATACAAAGTGACTACTGCACTCTGTAATTAAATGGTAGTAGTGAAGGACTGGTAGGCACAGCAGAAAGAAACTTTAGCAAGGGACTCGGACAGGAAGCATGGACTACGTACAGCGAAGGATGCAGAAACCTGCCTGATATCGTGAGTGCTTATTTGGGCAGCTAAAATCTCACTAGGATGATAGAGCGGGCCAGTAAAGCTGGGCAGGGAGTGTTTGCACTCATACCTCTCTGTCACTCTTTCCCTTTTGGCATAGATGTGCCCGCTGTGAGAACTGGTCCCATACCTTCTGTAGCTCTGGGAATGGGAATGAAGGGTATCGAGGCAATGAGTCAGGAGGTGACCCCTTCAGCTTTCATAACAAGTCAAGACTGCAAGCAGGGTCCAGATTCTCCTGTTACAGAGTTCAGTGCCATCCAATGGTTCATTTTAACTTGAGTTGAAAATGGAACTTCCCCCCCGCTCCGCTGTTTGGACTATGTATTTGCCATCTGGATGTTTCATCATATTAGAGGAGGTAAAAACCTTTCACTGAAGACTGAGATTATGTGTTTGGATGATTCCTTTAATTTGTCTTTGTTTTTCCTATCTGTGTTGTGGCTGCTCATCTGTTACTGGGGTGGTTTCTCGCCATGAACCCATTTTGGAATTCTATTTTTGATATTTATTTGATTCTTATGATGATTGAGCTCTTGAATCTTTTTTTATTTTCTTACTACCTTATTCCCAAAGCAATATAAAACTTTCTTTAGGAACATCATTTAGTTTGGGTGACAGAATGAGATAAGGTTCTACCATTGGGATAAAAAGAAGAGGGAATATTTAGAGTACATGATGTTATGGCCATGACTGAGAGCTGCGCGCCATTGGCAGCTGTGGATTTAATTAGGTGGCTCTTCCAGATGAAGGGGCCAGGCGAAGGCAGGCGCCCTTGTCGCCTTGGCACGGGCAAGGTTTGTGTTCACATTACGGCAGGGGGCTCCAGAGCAGTGAAGAGCCTCCATCGAGCAGCAGCCAGTCACCCCACAGAGCTGAAAGGCATCTTGGAGTACTACATGGATTCCTTTCACCTATTATTTCAGTGTAAAACCCTATAATATGTGTGTGAATCGATTAACTCAGTGTATGGACAGCCTTTTTCCAGTTTGAATGCCCTCACTGGTTCTGAAACTGATTCTTTGCAGGCATAAGAAGCACATGGAGAATAACATTTTTGCAACTACAAATCAATTTGGGTATTTTGGTAGACAAAAAAAGGAGAAATTCAAAGGTAGATTAGAAGAAAGATCTAAAAATTAATGGAGCACTTACCTTGGAGTTTCAAGCTCTTAATGGTACTCTGTGAGGCCGATAGTAATCCAGCAATTGCTTTTTTCCTGGATATAAGACCCACTGCAAATTTCTCTCCTTAAAATGCTCTTTGTTCTTCGTCTGTTGAAAGACTAGAAAACGAAAATGCTTTTAATGGTTGAGTTCAAAACTTACTAATATTAATAATATTCAAAGGGACAGCTTAATGTAGCTTTGACTTCCTCAGTGACAGATGTCCTGTATCTTAGTTTTCCTTAGACCCTTGAATTCATGCTAATCTTAGTTACAATCTGTAACTCTGCTTTCTTCTCATAAGAATGAATGCTCTAAAGCATGAGTACTCTACAGAGTATGCTACTACCAGATTACACTGAATCACTGAACGGAACAAAATGTTTAGAACTAGAACTCCAGAAAGTAAGCATGAAGTTGTATTGCTTGGAAATTACTGTAGTTTCCAGGATGAAAATTCAGAAGGATTGTAATACAGTTTGTAACATCTGTAAAAGGTTTTGTTTTGATGGACCATTTTCTGTGTTTGAGATCAATGAACTATAAATGATGGGAAGGTAGTAACAGGGTAAAACTTGAAGCCTTTGCTGCTTGAAAAAAGGGGAATACTCAGGCTTTCATGCTTCATGTGCTGGAAGTTACTGTATCTGACCTGTAAAATCTTAATTTTCCTGTGAGGTATACAGTTAAGTACTTGTAAAGGTATTTTCTCTTTCTCTAGAAAGCTGGATGTGTGTTATAAAAGCAGTTGGTTTCCTCACTTTTGATTGGCTTATGTCTTCATAACTTAGTTAAACTGGGCTTTTTTGAAAATAGCTTTTCATTAAAATACATGATACCACAGTAATTCTCTTGGGTATTCATAGTTTGATAGGGCTGCATGTTGCCAAAGTCATTCTGATTATGCTTTCAGAAATCACCAGTAAGCAAAATGCGTTGGTAGCAGGTATCTGTTTGGGTTTTTTTTTAGATGGATGGGGAAGAAAGAAATACATATGCTTAGAGGCAAAGGAGAAGAG
The DNA here is from genome assembly GCA_024733675.1 of Psilopsiagon aymara. Taxonomy (NCBI): domain Eukaryota; kingdom Metazoa; phylum Chordata; class Aves; order Psittaciformes; family Psittacidae; genus Psilopsiagon; species Psilopsiagon aymara. The sequence goes on from JANRGW010029112.1 coordinate 9,980, forward strand.
TTTGTATGTGCTTCAGACCTGATTCTAGCACCTTTATTTAGTCTAATAGTAAGGATAAGCACTGTTTTGCTATGTCCCCAGTGATCTGCTACAGAGCAGCAAATATAAACAAAGACCTGTAATCCCACCAATTGAGGTGTAATGCTAGGTATTTGTCTTGTTTGAGTCTTACCTTTTGTTTTTATGTATGAGAGCCAAGGTGTGGAAAAGAAATAGATGCTTTGTTAAGGCTATCTGATCTGAAGTGAGACTTGCTTTGAAATTAGTTTCCTTTTTGCAATGTGTCTGCCTTGTTGTCTTTGCCTAGAGAACCTGTAGTCCCAAGGTTACTCTGCCAGCTAAGGATAACTCTATTGTAGCAGTTAACAAATGTTTTCAATGCCTGGACTTACTTCTTGACAATAGACCTCTTCTAATTTCCTATTGTGGACTGGGGCTCCATGTCATCAAGGTAAAAAGCACTGTACTATTTTCATACTTCATCCAGATCATCTGCAAACTCTGGCTGATGGTCATCATGTCATAAGAGCCTTAGGAAGTCTTTCTAAGTTATGCTTCCCTCACATATGTGTAGTTAACCATTAGCAGTTGTTTGAAATAGCATGATATGTCTCCAGTGGAGAAGCAGCAAGAAATTTGTGTGGGAGAAAGTAATGTAAGAGTGAAAACTGGCACAATAAGGGTAAAACTTCATGCCTGTACAGAAGTTCTCTATCACTTGATGGCTTTAATAGAGAGAAGTGGCTGTGTGGAATAACAAACTGTAATTCCTCTGAACCCACCACTGAAAAAAGAAGCATCCCCCCCTGCCCCCCCCCCCCCCAAAGACCTATGAATAAATGAATAAGCAATGAACTGTCAGCTTGAAAAGAAGCAGTGAAAAACTAGAAAGAGAGAGAAAAATGAAGAGGCTTAGGTGCCAAAAAACAAAGTGCCAAAAAAATCAGGTTCTGACAGATTGGTATGAGCAATGATCCCTAGCTCATTAGTTCCATATACAGTGAATGTTGCCAGAGTCCTTTGGTCCTACATTAATTTACAAAGTACTGTGATAAACAATTTATTCCTTCCACAAGAAGTGCCAGTGAAGACAGGTAAGGGAGGAAGGCAAGTATAGGAGCAGTCATGTAAGAAAGGGACAAAAGACAAGGAGGGGTTCTGAAAGTTTACTGGAATACAGATCTTGTCTAATGCAATGATCAGACCAACAGTCATTATTCTTCCTAGGTCTTCTATAGATCACCAAAGAATACTATTTATATGTGATACTAATATTGTAGAAACACTAAATGTACTTTGTTGTTTTTACACAGTGCAAATGATACTGAAGAGAAGCCACGCAATCACCCAGCTGTACTTATACCATTAGGGCATCTTTCTAGATCAAAGGTAAGTCAGATAAATACTTTGACTTTGGGCTTATGGGTACAGAGCCTGTGGTCAGCAGTTGGTATTTGGAATGCAGCTGCCTACTTCATCCATTTTTATGCACTAATTTCCTTGATGTAGGGATTTGGGGATGGGGAAATACTTTCATAAATTATAAGCAAAAAAAAAAAAATCTGTTTCATCTAATTCATTCTGGATAGCCATTGCGTAAAACCTGTCAAAACCATATTGCTCTGGCTTCATCCCTGCTTCAGTTCCATTGATTACAGTGGAGTTAAATCAAAGATGAATCTGTCTGCTCAATTTAAATCTAATGATTGGTTAAAAAGTCGGGGGGAGAGCCCTGTCTAAATCCAGTGCTGTTTTATCCGTGTGTCAGCATTTAATTCCATTTGCATATAAGCCTATTTCCCTCTCTAAATTTAATTTGTTAGAGCCTGGCCCTCAGCAACAACAAAGTAATTGCATGCAGTATTGGGCAATGGTGCCAATACAGCATGTGCTATAAAAATGTCTCGCACAGATTTAGAAAAGGTAGTCATTAGTGACATTCTGCCTGGTAACAGCAAAAAAAACCCCAACCCAAACTACCTCATGGGCATGTGACATCTAATAATACATATATGAAGAAGCCTTTGTTTAATATCGGCTATTAATTGTGGCCGTTTCACCAAAGGAAATGAGATACCCATGTGTTATATGACCATTAGGAATCATGCCAGAGTTTCATTGAGAAGAGAGAAAACTCATTGAGGCTTAGTTCTTAAGCTGCCCTAGATATCATCTGAGACTCTGCACAAGGAATTTTTGCTTTAGGACTTAGCAGGCTTGTTTTAAGCTGGGGAGGAGTGGTTGGCGTTGTCACAATATACCTTGTTTGATTAGCTGCTTCGTTCTACTGCAGCACTATTTACTGTGTTCTCATACCACCTAGCCGCAAAATGCTCAGCCCAGTCTTTGTTTAGGCTTTTCACCTGACCATCTTACAATGAAAAGGTTGTTCTTGGTGAACTTGACCTGATTGACAGTCATTCCAATTCAGTTGTTCTTCCAAATGTAGTGCTACCTGTCTATAGGATCCTTTATTCTCATTTTCTCTATCCTGAATATTTGATTGCACCAAAGGGAAACCCCCAAAATCGAAATGTTTCTTGGGATTTAATTTGAGTTTCTTTTTGTGCTTCAGAAATTCAGCTCTTTCATCATACATTCTGGTGCATTAGAACTAATTACAGTCATAGATTCTTATGTCTTGTCACTTTGTGATCTGTCAAGGTCATTTCGGTTTCACCATTTGTGGAAAGAAGACACTGATGCCAAAAGGTAAAGATATTGGCCTGGAGCACTGTACAATATTGTGCAAATAACAGAGCCTGGAAGAGAAGCCAGATTTCCTGAATGAAGAGCTTCGTGCTTTGTGCCTAAGGCCATGCTGTACATACAATATAAGCTCATGGAGAGTGGAAAAAAACTATACATCTACTTTCTGATCTCTATGTTTTGATAAATCAGGTTGTTCCCTAACATACCAGATCTTTTTGAAGCATACTGTGCCTCCCATGGACAGGAAGGCCCTCTATAACCCTTGTTACAACTCCCCTTACCTCTTGATGCACTTGCAGCCCATCCTCAGTAGGATTAGAAGGCACTCAGGACCTTTCAGGAGACACTTACCACTTTACAGGATTAGGATAAGCCTGCCTTTGATGTTTTTGTGATCACACCCATCTGTCATAACTGAACATGGAGAATTAGGCTTTATTTTTATTTAGTGTTCTAGTTTTGTTAAAAAGGTCCGATATAAAAATATATTAGATCCTTTTTTTGCCTGCTTTACTATAAAAAATCAATGACAATATGTTGGGTTTGCAATACACATGCTAATATTTGAAAAGTCAACCCACCCCCATAGTTATTATCAGAATCAGCAAATACAGATATGGTTTCACCTGGTTTTAAGTTTTAACAATTGTACTCCGTTTCACACTCATTCCTCTTCTTCCATCCATATATTCATTAGGAATGTCAGATAAGGCTAATCCTTCGTGTGACATTACTACAGATGGTTACATAGGGGACTTAAACCAGATGCTGATAGTCTGGATAATCTGGATAAAAGCTGGTAACCTAAACCAAATCCATTTTGTGTATTACTCATGCTAGCAGTTAAGAGATATATAAAATCTTTGTTTCCCTTTAATGCTTTACATAACTCTTCTGCTTTCCTCTTGTTATACTTTCAAGGTTTTTATTTTGGAGAGGGTTCTTCTCCATCTCGCACTGTCCTCCCTTAGATAAATCATGCATGTATGTGTGTCATAAACAAGATTTGAGGAGGGGAGAGATGTTTGGTAGATAAGAATGAGGACCAAGTTTATCTTTTGTTTTAAAATTCCTATTGGCTTGAACATTGGCAGTCTGAAAAGTAAATTGAATTTCTTTCATATGAAGAGGTTCAGTGGAAGCATTAGCAAGAAAATTAACCTATTCCTTACTTTTGAAGAGCCTTTGATGTTCAGTGGTTAGGATGGGAGGTGATAGGAGTGCGTTCTGGTGAGGGGCCTAGGCCTGTGAACAGACTTGAGTGTTTAGAATCCATTTTTCTGTCTATTCAGGAATTGAAGTATCCTATCTTAAATGAGATTTACTCTAAATATTGACTGTATCTTTTTTTGGGAAGACTTTCATTTAGTAATGGTGTTTGTATTCTGAATTGAGGGATTCACAAAGGCTAGTTAGTGCAGGAACTCTGTGTGTGTGTGCGTGTGCGTGTGTGTGTGTGTTAAGGAGTCAGTTATTTACATGAGAAATTCTGTGATATAAACGTATTTAACTACAGAAATGTAGACAACACTCAGAATATGTGCCATATTATGTCATATTTATTCCACTGGTACATACAAATTCCCATGAAATGGGAGGATTCTAAGATACAGAATCATAGAATAGTTTGGGTTGGAAAGGACCTTAAGATCATCCAATTCCATCCCCTCTGCCATGGGCAGGGACACCTCCCCTAAACCATATCACCCAAGGCTATGTCCAACCCGGCCTTGAACACCGCCAGCGATAGAGCATTCACAAATTCCCTGG
>JANRGW010029112.1:17683-28691 GCA_024733675.1 Psilopsiagon aymara
CTTAAGGTCCTTTCCAGCCCTGACTCTTCTATGATTCTATACTGCTCACTTGGGGTCAAATAATTATCTACAAATTGCTGAAAAGGTTTACAAGAGCAGTCTGTCATTACAGCTTAGAGCATACTGTGAGGACATCTAGTGCAAACCTGCAAGGATGCGAGTGTAGACATACTGTTCAGATACTTTCTGTCATTAATGTACACCAAGTGATCAAATACCATCATGATTGTTGTTCATTATGAGATCATAAGCCTTTATAGTGGAAGAGAGGTAAATACTTTGGTCTGAAAGGTTAGCCAAAGGAAGACAAATTATTGCAACAGATGCATAAAGATGAAAGAGGTGAGTAATTGCATGCAGTGTTGTGAGCAAGCAACTAAACTCCTACAATTACGTGTTTTGTGGCAAGTGAGGTCTTTGTAGGATGATGCACATTACACTAAATATTATGATTAATAGTTATAATGCTGTTTTAATGTTTGTGGTTATCAAGTAGTGGAAGCAATAAGTGGATCTAATTGATAGCAACATTTAGCTAACCTTTGACAATTACTTTTAAAAATGTTAATTTTTAGACTGTGACTTTAAACAGCATCAGTTCCTCAGTGATGTATTTTAGAGGCTTACAGAAGTATGAAGGTAGAGGAATGTGCTGTTATTGACCCTATAGATGTGGTTGAAAGTCCTGTGTATGGGGCAGATATTTTGCTACCATCTGTTCCGTGTTAGAGGAAATGTCCAATTCAATGGAGTTATTTATTTGCGTGTTGTAGACTTGGAAATGCCATTTCAGCACTAAAAAGTCTGATTCATCATGACTGAAACATCACTTCCAGAAATTCTGTTTAGTGGAGTGTATATGTATGAAACGATGCCCTAGTACAGAGAGGGTCCTAGGTTATGGGTATTTTATGATCCACATATCTCTAATTCATCTTTCGTTTTTGAAACATAATACATGTTCTAGCTGCACTGATATGGGTTCTTGCTTATTATGGTTAATGGATTATTCATCCTTTTTGTCCTTGACATAATCCTAAGTATGTGCATAAAACTCGGATCATGTTGCCCATAAAAACCAATCAGCCCAGAGTTCTTCTGCAAGGTGTTGAACATTCACCCAGAGCAGATGGTAAAGATAATGTTTAATAAAGAGTTAGAGGATTAGTTGGAACAGAAATAAGCTAAGAGAAAGGGATCATTTCATTTCATATGAAACTCCATGACATTTCATACACCCAAGGACTGATTAAAATTGTGCCAAAAGCTGCTCTTTTTGGCCAGTTTGTCCTAATACTGACCCTGCTTATGTTGTCAGCTGCTCTATCTGCTTGTGTTATTTTACCACTGTGTGAATAACTCAAAAGAAAGCTCTTCTGTTTCTCCTGTGGCTGGCAAAGGTAATTCTTAATTAAATAAGGTGATAGGATTCTGCTAAATGTGTTGAATATATTTAAGGAACTGATATCTCAACCCAGGTTCAGAAGAAAGGTTTTATAGGTCATTTAAAACATAAAATTAATTTTAAATGTTAGTTTTCATAACGTGTGGGGTTAAGCTTTGGATTACCTTGAATATTTCAATACTGAATGAAAAACAGAGCAGGGGATAGGCCATCAAGAATTTTTAGTCTCGTTTTAGGAAAGTTTCTTTTTGCCTTCAAAAAGGCGGTGGAATAACAAAACCTACAGGCTTTGCATCATGTATAACATTTGTAATGAAGGCCTAACTATCCTTTAATAAGGTTTAATCAAAGAAACTGAATCAACCAAGTCAGCCAGAAGGAAGTATTTTACAGTTGGGGTATTTCTGGGCAGTTGGTTGTCCTCTGATTTAACTTTAAGTTCTATAAATCAGAAGCTGTGACAAAGCATGACAGGTATGGGTGCTGCAGAAGCAACATAAATGACATCTGCTGGTAAACACAGTGTCCTTTGTCCTAAACACAGCATTTAAACCCTTTGAAGCTGCTCTCATAAATAAACACATGGGCTTAGGAGAAGACATTTTAGAATGCTTGGTGAGAGACAGAAGACATGGATTTCTTTTAACAGTTATGGCACAAGAGTAGAACACGATCAAAATCCAACTAATTTCTTTTCTTTACTGAGACTCAGTGGTCACTGAAGTATATAAACAGATGGAAGCATCCCTGGACCTGTTCCAGCTGAAGCGTGGAGCTCTCATCAGTCTTTAATGGTAGAGCACTGTTAGCTGTTTCGGTAATGCAGGAAGTCAAAACTATTCTATAATCAACATAATTGCTTTTGCACTGAAGTGGGTCAAAGCTGAAACCTTGGAAAACCTCTTGAAGTTGGGTGGCTTGGATAACGTTGGTTCCTATTCCTACTTATTAGTTCCAGACTTCAGCTGAAATAACCCATCCATCTCCTGCTCTTAAAACACCATTTGGCTCTCTTAAATAAAAGCCCTAAAGCCTTTTCTTCTCTTGCTGAGTTTTCCTATGTAAACTTGTGCTCCTATTGTTTCTCCAATTGGTTACTTTTGCAAATGTTGCATAGGACACTTCAAACAGCAGAGTCTATGTAAGTAGTCTGGATTAACATAAAAATAGCAAACCACTGTTAAGAATGAACTGGAAATCAATGAAACATGAATTTCACTGAGAATAATTGTACTTTATTTATTACAAACCCCATATTTAGGTGGCTTGTGTTTGAAAACTGATGATTATTGTCAAATAGTTTACTCTAAAACTATCTGGTAAAATTCTTCCCAGATTTCCTTAGTTTTGATGGATATTTCTCCATACGTCATTGTAAAACGACAGTGGCAAGAATAAAGCTCAACAAGAAGTCTGTCAGCTGATACCGAGTATCAGAGTCAGATAATTCAGTTCAACAAGAAGAGACAGGCATATCACACACTTGAGATGAGACATAGATAAGTCTAAAGCAAGTTACAGCTTTATCTTAGCCTAACCTTGAACCCAGGTGCCCTTTCCAAACCCCTTCGCACCCGCAGTGTTCATAGAGCACAACAGCTGTTGCAGTAACAAACAGCTAGAATTAACAGAATTGGAGATGGGAGGAGAGAGGCCTTCGAAAGCATGGCATTAAACTTACCTTTATGGATAGTTTTCATTCAAAACATGTGCAGATAGAAATGAATGCATTGCCTTGACCGAGTTTTGAAATGAGCAAGACATTCAGGTACAAAAGGACTTTTCCTTGTTAGGACTTGATGCGAGTTCAACTATGATCACACTGAAATGTATGGTGAAGCAGAAAATATTTCTTTCAACTTTTTCATGTTTTGCCATTTAGGTAATAATTCCACCACAATAAACCCCAGAAATGCTGCTCACTGCAGAATGGGTGGCATTTTAATTCTTTCCCAGATTGTAAATGATTAATATGCAAGTAATTTGTCCTGGCACTCAGAATGTTCTTCACCTTTAAGTCACTTTAGGTACTCACGCTGTAGCCTGCCAGTTAATGGATTTACATCATCCTCGGATACTGCTTTTCTTTATTCTGTCTGCGTGTTTCTGGTCCTGGCAGGGGAATGTTAGAAAAAATGAGCTTCGGTTTCACTTCTTCCCCTTTGTTTTTCACAAGGAGTGCTTTTCCAAAAGTTTGCAAAAATAAAACTTGTGCTGGTTCTTTTTTATTCCTATTTGACCTGCATTGGTTTCCTACCTTGCATCTTCCAGCTCTAATCTCTCCTTTAGTGGGGTGTCTGTGCGGCTTTTGTCACAAGATGATCACCTTTTCCCTTTTTGCATCTGAATTCTGTGGTTATATTTCATGAAGAGATTTCTGATTTTGGTAGCTTTGGAATGAGTGAGATCCTACCACCAAGCATAATGTATTTTGCATGCATTTCTGGTGTGCTCTTGACTTGGATTAATAGAAAATCATTTTTTCCTGTAAGGCTCTTAGATTCAAATGCATCATTTCTCCTTTCATTTTTAGATGCTTGTCCAAAGGACGATTAAAGTTATGCTTGAATATCACGAGACACTGATTTTTGTGACAGAAACCCCACAAATTATTGATTAGTCCAGTGTAAATCTATCTGGAACATACCCACGTGAAGACTATAACTGTGATGATGTGTGCTTTTCTGTAGCAATAGTTTTATTGGCAAATGAAGTGTTTATGCTCCCTAGTTACATCAGTGGGTTCTAATAAACAGATATCATGCAGCTACAGCAAGCTATCTAGTAATGTTTCACATACTGCTTTTCCCAATTGGAAAGAGAAGCCAATAGCAGGAATACTTGTCGCTGCTTTTCATTACAAATAGTCTTAATTTTTATCTCACTTTAGGTTAGGGGAACTTCAGGTTAATACAATATACAACACGCGCCCAAAATTCAGGATACAACTAAATCTCTCTGTCCCTCTCTTAACTTTTGAGGTTCCTGCTGAAGATTTACTTTAACTCTCTTCCAGGATCAGATGGAAGTTCATCCTCAAGACAGGTCTCAGCCCGTAGCTGCAGTTCTGCCCCCAGAAGAACATCCACAATGACACAGTTCCTGCTGCTAGATTATTGCTGCACCTGAGACTTCTTAAATTAGCCCCAGCTGGACTATCTGGGACCTACTGGTTGCCAGTGGAGAGGGGCAGGCTGCATCAGGAGCAGTCACAGCTCCTCCATCACATGCTCCTGAACTGAAAAGCAACACTAAGGCAAGAGAAGGGTAGTGGCAAACTCAGGTTCTCTTTCCTCTCATAGGAAAGTAACTGTTACTCAGTTTCAGATAGGTGAAAGCCATGGTGTAACACCCACTTTCCAGAAAAACACCTCCATTTCTACATACAGTAATGGGCAAACTCCCTTTTTAATTTGGAAGAAGACCCCATAGTCACCTGGAACTAAACTATTGTTTTTCACCACTTGTGGCTTCTACTTTCTCCTGATAAAAATCCTGGTGCGGAAGAGGAACTGGAAGAATCCCATTATAAAGAGATTTGGAAGGAATGCTGGTTTTCACACCCAGTAAATCATGGATTGGGTTTTTTTACTTATAAAAAAGAACAAAAGAAGGCACTTTTCTGCTGTGCCCTTCCTTAGTTTCCCTCATCTGGAAAACCCCATCAAAGAGGAATGAATGATACGCTTGAAGGATGTGCTTGGTTAGCATCATTAAGATAAGCAATTCTGCCTTCCTGCTTTCTTCTGAGACAGCACCTATCACCTGGCTTGGCCTGCCTGTGCACGTCACACTTTGGGCAGTGAGAATGCGAACAAGCTGGATGTGGGAAAGACTGGATCACCTTATATTCTAGTAACATCCTGCCTTTCAACCTCCTTTCTTAAAGAAAGCATACAAATTGGTCCACGTTTCCAGTGAAGTGCGGTAAGTTACAAAATATATTCCTATTCCCCAGAGGTTAAATGAGGAAGTGTTGAGAGATGCCTTGCTTCTTTGTAAAGATCAGCTAAAGGAAAGGAAAGAACTCCTCCTGTTTTGTTTTCAACAGCTCTGTCCCTTTATGAATGTGGGCAGGTGTTTACATATGAAAATCAAACCTATAATATTGCCAGTTGAAATAAATGCAAGTACCACACTTTTAATCTTTAACAGATAAATATTTACTGCGGGCCCAAATTCATTCACTTTCCCCAGCTGTGCTTTTGTTGATATAATAGCGGTGTTTGTGACACTATCTGCGGTGTTTGGGTTGACAATTTGTGGCAGTAAGCATGGAAAATTACATCTTCAACAAAGCTTTCCTGGGTGGAGCTCTTGGAAACAACAGTAAGACCTTCTCAAGCTAAATAGAGCTTCTGTGATGGCTGAGTGGTTGTTTTATGGTTCTGTTTGAGTCTTTGTCACTTACCCTGTTTCTCTCAGGTGCTAAAAATGTGAGAGAAGGTGAAAAATGCCAAGGCCACATACTTGTTTTGGGTACATCATTTGAATTCTGTTGTTTTGTTTGATTATTTGAACAGGTCAGCTTATTCAGAAATCATGTTCAATAGGGATTTGAATGGAGGATGGCAGGGCAGGAATAGGAATAGCTGTCATTGCTCATCTGGATGAGGGTTTTCTCTCTATTGAAGCTACAGGAAGTTATGTAGATACGTAAATATGTTTTCTGTTTTCAAATCTATATATTACTATACATCCATGTAAAATATAAATGTCTAATTATGAAGCATCGTGCAAAGTTGTAGGGGTTCCCTTGTGAATCAGTAATAATGAAGCCTTGACTTCATGAAACTGACAGCCTTGGATTACAGCTGAAAGTAAGTGGGGGCAAACCAAGACTTAATGTATGGCAAGGTTGCTGAAGATCAGGAGTGCAGTCTGTCTTTTAAGGGAATAGGGGTTTTGTTACTGAGGCAGAGTTTAGTGATACCAACACAGCAATGCCATGGAGAGAAAAGATAAATTTAGATTGAATGATTTCTCAGTTAAACAGGGACCAACAGGGAGTTCATAATAAAACAATTTACACTCACTTTGGAATATGACAATGGCAATTTTTCTTGTGCTGAAAACAAACCATTACTGATGTATGTTTGTGACCCAGCAGGAAGTTTTCTAATAGAGACTCTTTCCACATCTATTCAGTAGCAGTTGTAATTTATCCAACTTGTCTAGCAGTATATAATATCATGTATTATTACTGCTGTCATATTCTCCTATGGTGCTAAAATCCTGGTGAAAAATTCAGTTTCCTTTGGTATTCTCCAGCAGTGACATACAGCCTTCAGCCTTGAAGGTTTCGCTCTTAATGAATTAGATGCTTAAATTCACTCTTCTGGTTTTAGATTTCATTAAAGATATCTGTGATGTAAGCTCCCATTCTAAAAAAATCTATCAGGTAACATTTTGACATATGTGGTACCAATTTTTCATTCACATACTGTAATGTAAATCAGGAGGAGGTTCCTTTGTCGGTGCAGTAAATCAGGGTGAAAGAACTGACTTCCTTTACAGGAAATCTTAGTTGCATTTAAAATGCCTGATACTAGGAGTATTGCTATTACGTGTGGTTTATTTAAGCTGTATCACAAGGAGGAAAGAATGTCAGTATTCCTAATGTAAGGTCTGAGGTCCCGACTTTCTGTTGTCTTCAGTAGTGATCCAACAAAATCCTGACTGGTACAGTCAGGAGTGTATGGAAACAGAGAGTTGCTTCTAAGACCAACTAAACTCTCAGGTGATGTTCAGGACCGCTTTTGGTCAGATGGAACTACCATCTCTCCTTAGCATCAGGCAGAACCATTTCTAAGACTTCTTTGCAGGCTGAGATGATACTAACACAGCTGATTCTGTACTAGAGAAACATCTGGTATCTATAAGCACAGGATCCCTTTAGAAGAAGAGGCCAATTTCTTCAGTTCTTTCCTTCCTATTTTGTTTTTACTCCTGAGGAGATATTTAAGGAAAAGGAAGTGCTGGTTCCACTTGTCTCATGGCAGTAGGCTCCTCTGGTTCATCATGGGAAACCACTGTGGTAGTGGTGGAGAAATATCGAGGAACAGATTACTAGTTCTGTGTTCTTCATTTTATGCTGTGCTTAACTCTCCGCAGGTGTAGCTGAGGGAGGAGAAAGCCTAAAACAATGAAGGGCAAGGATTTGAAGTTAGGTGAGATTGTCTGTGGGCAGAAGAATAGGACACAGGCAGAAAGGGTGGAATACCATCATTCAGCTGTGAAGCTGAATGATTGCCAAACACATTATTAAATAACAGTTTTCTTTTAGTTTTAAAATCTTAAAATTGCTAAATGTGTGATAGGTAAATTAAACACTATTTGCAGGTAAATACAAATGTAGATCTTGACTTATCTAATTGATAAGCTCCTGCTTGGGAGAACTGAAGAAGGCTGTATTAGGAGCTCCAAGAAAGAAATTACGTGTCCTTGGATCTGGTGTAACTGAAGTGTCTGAGCTGTTATGGGCATAGGAAAGCACATTCCCTCTGCAGTCTGAAGTCATTTTTTTGTGTAGGAGAAAAGGTAATAAGAAAATGACCAACAAGTGCCCAAGTGAGTAGGCTTTGCAAGAGGAGAACATGTTTCTTCCTTTAAAAGTGATCTGTGAGGTCCTGGGGATCGCTGTGCAGCTCTGTTACCATATCTGCAGGAGTTTCAAAGGCATTGAGCGGCAGATGAAACCCCTTTCTTCAATGTCACAAATGAACTGTAGGATTTAACAAGGGAGATGCTTTCTGTCACTTGGCAGTGTCTTGGAATCTCTTTAGAAACATGTCACTGTCCGTAACTGAAGAATTCCCATTCCAGTAAGATCACTGAGAAAATGTTTTTCAGCTTTCTATGTATTAAATGCTTACACCTTCTAATGTGAGAGAGAATTTCATCAAGTGTAAGAGGCTTTGAGCCCTTCATGGCACTTCTGATTGTCAGAGACAATTCTGCTGCATGAAGGCTTGTTTTGTAGGAGGGGACATGTTTTCATTAAACAAAGTCTACCTGAGCTGGCTAGCAGGAAAAGGAGTCCAAATGGCTTTAGTGACCTTTTTGACTTTCAGTCAAAATAGTCTACTATATAACTAATGCAGGCTTGCAGAGTTGTGTGATTTTTTTCAGATAGCAGCTATCACATAATTAGATGCTGTAGGCAGATTGCAGTATTGGATAAATCAGACACTTTTCCTTGCAGGCTCAGAAACTTCCGTAATATTCCACCCTTCAGCTGTAAAATCCCAGGCTTCTAGAAACAACGCATCTCCTGGTAGGTTCCCATAGTAGGTACTGTATTTCCCCTCTCTGCATGAATCAGTTAGAGCAGTTGTCCTCCCTGTACTCCAGGCTGGTAGGTGACAATGGACTGATCTGGTGGTGAGCTCATATCATGTTCAAATATAGCAACATCCTGATGATATTATGATGATTACCACTTTGCAATTGGTATGTCTTAACTCAGCACAGGAACATAACATTCTTAATGAGATAGAGCAATAGTTTGCCTGTCACAAAATGATCTTTTCCCTCCTAAATGACAGTGTGTTACCGTTACAAACATATATCCCCATCTACTAAAGCAGTAATAAATACAGGTCTGTCATTACCATATTAGATATTTATGCCATTTGATAAAGTGTGGAACTTGATCTGGATCAAAACTGGTCATATAATGCATGGATTCTGGTGTTAGTTAAGGCTGTGAGGATATCTTTTATCCCTGGCCCACAGGAGCCTGGAACTATTCAGGAAATAGCTGGAGCAAATGAGGAGCCTAGAAGAGTTAGTCACTGCAGCCGTAATGTGAGTTGTTGTAAGCAATTCCTCTTGGAAACTCTGAGCAATTGTTCATGTAAGGCTCAGTTTTGTCCTCCCTCTTTAGGCTCTGAGCCCACAAATTTATGTGGGTTTAATTTCAAGCATGTGGTCCTGTGTGTTTCAATAGGGCTGCTTAAGCCTGAATGAAGTTAGGCACATGTGTAAGCGTTTTCAGAATCAGAGCTGTAGGAGAGATTCCCAGTTACTGTGATGAGAGTTTTGCCTGAATGCAGATTGAGCCCATGTGTTACAAGCCCCATTCCTTGACACTCCCCTAGGACTGTTGTAATTAGGGAGAAGTTAATTCAGTGAGATAGATGTCTATTGCAAGTTCTTCTATACTCATCAGGGAAAGACTGTTTTCTTACTGCTGAAATTCATTGGTGTTGTAGGTTTAACTTTATACAGGTAGTAGCTGATCTAGAGCTTGATATTAGTATTAGCTATACTCTTTACTGTTGGGTTTCTGTTACTTTGCTTACTATGAGTGTGACTGAAGAGATGGTACAAATCTTCAAAATCCACATTTTATTAATCGCTTTGTGAATTGTTTTATAACCACTGTATCATTTTCAAAAGCACTCTATTTCTTTGCTGTGCTTTCAGTTTTGGTCATTTTCTCACAAAATCAGTGAGGATGACTTTGAATACTTGAATAGGGTAGAACGACCACTTGGATGTTTGGAGTTAGAATTAGTGAAACTGAATCTTAACGTGCAAGATTTCATCTATTTTATAGGTGGTGCATGAGAGCTTGTGTACTACTCTTCAGCAGTACTTCTGTGGACAGGTAGAGGGCAGGGATTGAGGTAGACGCAGGACTTTGTGACACATCGGAGCCAGTGCACTGGTGCTCTAGTGTGGACTTCAACTGCAGGACTGGGTATGGTTTCACTGGTAACATCTTCCCCATGTATGTCCTGTTGGAATGCAGAAACTGATCTGAGTCTCAGCTTCAGCGTGTACTAGTGTGGGGTGCATGCTCATCCAGCTACAGCCTATCTCTACTTACACAGAATGGTCTATATTGTGTTGCTTTAAAAGGCACTCCAGTTTCAGAAGATGACAAAGTGGCTTTAGCCCCACAAGTACTACCCCAGTGTGTGGCTTTTAAAAACTAGAAGTGTGTAAGAAATCCAGAAAACTCAAGTGACTTGCACTAGGCTGTCACACCGGCTCTGTTGCAGAATGCAAGGTCAAGCAGGCAAGTGGGAGTCATGAGGTGATGCCATGTGCAATTCCATTTGAAGGACTGGGGGAAAAGCACAGCACGAAATACTTGTGGTGCTTGATAGGAAGTCCTCTTGAATAGCATTTATTTTTCTACCCACATTTGCATGCTAACATTGAATGTATCTGGTGGGATAGAACAGAGTCTGGGGTGGCTCAGTCTTTCCAGTATTTGACAAAGTGCTGTAGTCTTGTGTATCTCACATTCTCTTCCATCTGTTTTAATAGTGGTTTCCTATTAGTAACAGCCCAGCTTACAGCAGTGGTAGTTTCTGGACAGTGCTAAAGTAGAATAGGTTCAAACTGGTGACATGGGAGTGAAAAACTCTGTTTATCTGTGGCTGGATGCTCTATCAGCAGAGTCTTTCCAGGAGTCTTGTTCAGCATCTTTGTTGGTGACATGGACAGTAGGATTGAGTGCGCCCTCAGCAAGTTTGCCGATGACACCAAGCTGGGTGGCTCGGTCAATACGCTGGAGGGAAGGAATGGCATCCAGAGGGACCTTGACACGCTTATGAGGTGGGCTGATGCCAACCTGATGAAGTTTAA
>JANRGW010029113.1:0-36960 GCA_024733675.1 Psilopsiagon aymara
ATCCATCCATCCATCCATCCATCCACCCATCCATCCACCCATCCATCCATCCATCCATCCATCCATCCATCCATTCATCCACCCATCCATCCATCCACCCACCCACCCATCCATCCATCCATCCATCCATCCATCCATCCATCCATCCATCTATCCATCCATCCACCCACCCACCCATCCATCCTAGGTCGGGTAGCTGTCCCTGAGCTTTTTGCTTTGCACTTCTGTGTCTCTTGCACTTCTTATTCAAGCTGGTTTTGGCAACTGAAGCCACCTGAAAGTATTTTCTTGTTTAAAAACCGTGAAGCTGCCTGAACTGTGCACACTTGGAGCTGACTGAGCAGGCCCTGTCCTCCTCTTGTGTGACAGAAACTTTGGCTATTCAATCCAATACCTGTTGTCTAGGGCAGGTCCTTCTTTCCACCCTTTTCATAAGACAGGAGGATGGATATGTTTTTATACAGAGAAATTAAACAAGCCCTCTTTCTGAAGGGGAAGGTGAACAGCCTATTGAAACATACAGACCTGTTCTCCTTTCTTGTATTCCTGCTATCCAGAAATGTACAGCAAGAAAAGATATGATTCAGTAAAGTTATTGAGTGCCAGGCCTTCACATTTGTCTTCCAGTGACTTCTAAGTCTTCCTTTTCTCTATTGAGTTCCATCTCATTGACTTCCTATAAACACTAATAGAGCCACAGACCCGCAGACATGCCTGGAATACAACCCACACACCTTACAGACACTGCCAGGGGCTGGGCTGGCTCTTAAAGCCCAGACATTAAACCAATGCATCATAACAGTGGAGTATTCAAACCCAGGAGTCTCCCCTGTACCCTTCGAAAGCACCCCATGCTTATTTTCTATTTCTCTCCTCCTCATACTTGAAACCCCTGAACTTGTTACACCTTTGGAGTTTTTTTTGCCTCAAGTGGCAGCTGAGATTTACACATACTCACTCAATTCCTTAACCCCCCCCCCTCCTTGCTGCTCCATGTAAGCCCAGACAATGAAACCACCGAGCAAGAGGACTCACCACCCGACGCGGAAACACTGTTAATGCTAAACCAGGCACGGAGTTCAAAGCGTGCCTCTAATTAATCACCAGTGAGCCAGCATCGTCAGGTGGCATCTTCCATCTTGTTTCAGACACAATGGGCTTCCTCCCCTTTTGTAGTCACGCACGTTCCTCCTCCTCTTGGGCTTGACAACTGCCAACTTCCTCACCCACTCTCCTGCCATCCCAGTGTCCCATCCATCCGCCCTGTTGGAATATTAACCTGGGTGGTGAATGGCTTTGCTGACTGCTACATGAACAAGTGCCATGTAGCTACCGGCCTGCCACAGCGTCCGCTCCCTTAGCATCTGAATGTGACCACCGCTAAGGGATTCCGGGACAACAGGAGAATGAACGGACACAACTGCTGAGGAAGAGGAGCAAAATGAAGAGCTGAAGCTGAAATGCAGCTGGGAAGAGGGTGTTGCTGTGGGGAGCCTGTCCTCAGCAGCACACCCTGCTGCCATGCTCGCTGACCTCTAACTGCTGCATGAAATAGCGCTGCTGGCTCATCTTCCCGTGTCCGTCCTGCAAATCACTGCCTCGCTGCCAGCTGAGCACACAGGTCTGGGGATATGGTGGTTTAATGTTCATTCAAATCTGTATTGCTGCTGATTGACTCTGCTACAGGTCTTTTGCAGAAAGGACATGAAACCCCTGCCCTATTGGACTAGATGGCTCTTTAGGCTTGTGTAGTGCACGTGCCAAGAGTATAAACCCTCTTCCTCCTTTGGACATAAGGCCGGTCAGTCTTGTAGCTCACAAAAACACATCAAGGACTAGCCCAGAAACATCAGACACCACTAGATGGGTTCACAGAACTGTCACACAGTGAGATTGGACCCTTTAGCAGTCTTAATCCCAGGTCCCTAAACCTTCTTTGGGATTGGGAAGTGGTGTCCAGGCTGCTCATGACAAAGGTGGTTTGCATGTGAACCAGGCAAGTCAGCTTCACCTCCCTGAAGGTTCACTGTGAATCCTGGCCCCTGGCCACCAGCAGGCATAGGCAGCCTGCTCTGAACCTTCCCAAGTGCAGCACTGCAGTCTCATGCACAGGTGGGCACAGACCTTCTCATAAGCACAAGCACTTTCTTACCCCAGTGCTGAGTGAAAGAGGAGCCTGGCAGGGAAGCAGTGCTGCTACCTGTGAGTTTTCACACCTTCACAACCTACAGCTCCCACACTCTCCTCTACTTTCCAGCTGCGCTTTGTGGGATAAACCAGAGAATGTGATGAAACATCTGATGATGCAGGTGGTACCATCTGCTCCCTCACCAGCTGCTGCCACCACTTAACCAGCTTTCACTATGAATTATTAGAGGAACAAGGTCACCACATATGAAGCAGCTTTCAGGATGGTCCCAGTACAGGCAAGAACCATTCTCTTGTTAGCAAGTCTTGAACCTATAGCCACCAATTGTCACCTCTTTCCTATAAGCCCAGACAAGCTCTGGACATAATATAAAACCTGACAGCAGTGAAATCTAACCAGTTCCCAGAGCTTCCAATGACCCCCACACTGATTTCAGAGCTGTACACCAGGCCTCCAATGCAAAGTACGGAACCATGCAACACAGGGGCTGCTGTCACCACACTGAGGAGCTCTTCAGTTTCCCTTCCATGAGTACCTTGAGGAGAGAGAATTAGATCTATTCTACACGCAAGATCTGTCAGGCTGCGGCATGGTCTCTGGGCATGCAGGCTCTGCTCCCTCCGCAGCTACCAGCTAAGCTCTGGTATGAGCCTGCATACAAGAGATGTGCCTGCACTGATTTTCTTTTGCTGTGACTAAGAAGGATCCAACCACATTCTCTAAACTGCTCTTTTCCCATCCTTGTGGTGCGTACCCAAGGAAAAGCTCAGACTTAATCCCATAGCACTTAATGGGAAGTGCTGAATTGGCCTTGGATCTCCTTCAGGAGTGTTCGGACACCCTAAAGGTCACATCCAGCTAATGTATATCTTTTGCTCTGGTATGAGAAACAGCTCCAGCCAACCCACTTCAAAGCATCCTTGCTTGTTACAGTTTGTTCTACACAAAGCTCTTGGTGGTGTTTTCCTTCTGCAGAAGGATGTGTGAAGCAAGTCCGTCATACTTCACCCATCACCTGCGTTTGTCATTGCCATGGATTCTGGATTCAGTGTCAGATTCTACTATGGAAGATTAAGAAATTGAAAACTGAAAGTAGCAAAAAGCTGCTAAGATGAACTCTAAACCAGAGGCTAAGATTTAGGGGTCCAGTGACAGCATTGCAGAGCTTCTAAGCATAAAAAAGGATGGTGGTGCTGCGCAGAAACTGAAATGGGTTTTGGGCTTTTCCTGCTGCCTGTATATCCAGGGTGTTCTGTATCAGGACAGGAAGGGCTGGGCTGCCGTTCAACCATTTTTCAGATAAGACACTGATGGTGTCACACATCATTTGGTGGCAGTTTCAAATCAGTCTAGTCTTAAGGGCAAATACAGTGATTTCTCAATAGTGGCTGGACCCTGACAGCCCATCAGGACACAGAAGGAGGACAGCACATGCTTTCCTCCGTTCAGCAAAGGGAAGAAAGGTGGTGTGTTCCCCTCTCACCTGCGTTTTCCCTTCCCTGTAAGCCACCATGGCTCTTATCTCACCTCTGCCAGTGCCTCTGTTTGCTGCCTCCTCTCCAGGTGTGTTGCACAGGGAGGCTGAACTGCAGAGAGCCCTTGCAATGAATGCTGAGCAAGCATGTCAACCAGACTCCGACCACCCAAACATCCACCAAACCCAAACAGTGCTCTATTAAGGCAGGTCACTCAAAACCAGAACAAAACTATTCCTTTGAGTCTCTCAGAATAAGGCTGGGTGCTGCTTACGATAGTTTTTCACTGTTTGGCTGTTGGTTCCAAGCACCAGTGCTTGGAAGCCTGCTGTAAGAGAACATGGAAACACCTTAAGCCATTTCATGAGTACCTCATTTCCAGCAGTGGCAAACAGAAGATGCTCAGAGAAGAGTATAACATTAGCAACCCTTCCAGGCTCCAGCCCTGCAGCTCAGGGATCCTGCCTTAGCCAGAAAAGATCATTTTGTTTAATGGACATGGCTGGATTTTTCTCACATTCATTTGTATAATTGCATTTGGAGCCCTCTTAACTTGCCACTGTGCTGAAGGAGCTGAGCTGGGACGAGCTCAGCCCGGCTCAGCTCGGCCCCTGTAGGAAGGCAGCATCCCACACTCCTTCCACACAATGTGTCGTGCCTGCGGATGCTACTGGCCCTTTCCATTTAGCAGCTGGGGGTTCACGGAATGCCAGAACTGCCTGGTCTAGCTGAAATTTCACATCAGAGGTTTTGCAAGAGCAGCACAGTGCCTGCAAAAACCACTGTGTTTGCTGGGACAGGAAGTGTTGCTCAGCAGCAGTTAATCCTTCCCTCCTCACTACCTGTGAAACACAGGGTGAAGACAGATCAATGGAGGGCATGCGTTATCTTTCTTTTAACAAACAACCCAAGCATAGGTAAAAGCTCAGTTACATCTCTGGGCTGGGAAAAACTGCCTTTGTTTTAAAACAAAGCCCCAAAATGGGAACTCACTGCTGAGTTTTATGTTCAAAGGCTTCTCCTCGGGAGGTGAAGTGTAAGTAGATAGATGTGAGACAAGAGCCTTTCCCCTGCATGCTGACTTCAGCTGAGCCTCGCTGGGTACCACTGTCGCAGCCTCCTCAGGTGCAGCCTTATTGCACCCAAGCATCCAGCTGAGCCTTCCCAGGGCAGGACTGATGAGGAGGCACCGAACTTCCCATGTGCAGAGCCATTTGAGACTAGGTAAGAAAACCTTTATCTCCTGTTTCAAGATCATTGTGTATCTATCTGCATGACCTCAAGGCTCAGTCACATCTAAAGATGTGCTTTTGGTGTTTAAATACCTTTAGGGTTTACCTAAAAACCATTTTCCAAAAGGAAGGAGACTTGTTCCACAGGGATGTTAATCACTGCCTCAGAAGCAGAGCAGAGGAAGGATAGTACCTGGCTTCATCACCTCTTGCAAACAGCTGCCAAATTCATCACTCAGGAGTTTGCCTGTGATGTATTATTTAATAATATCTAGAAAATACATTATAGATGCAAGGTCTTTTCTTTGCCAGTTGATTTTAATGTTATTGATTATTCTCTAAATCACTTATTGTGATTTTGCTCTGAAACATTTACTCTTTGTGCAGAGGCACCAAAAGCAGCTTCTCAATATATATCTAGCAGTTCACAGCCTGGACAAACCCTGCCTTGTCTACACCAGGAAAAACAAGTTTACATGCAAAAAATGCCAGGAAATTGGAAATTCTTGTAGAAATTGTCCCTTATGTGGATGTGGGTATGTACATAGGCACTCCATCAACCCACCCTCTTTGCTGTTGAACTGGAGATGAATTGCGAATTCATCTGAGCTAAGCAGGAAGATGATGGAAGAACCTTGTCAACACTGGGATTTCCTTCTCGTTTGAAACATTAGCAAGTTATTTAATGGCTTGAGGTATTTTCCCTTTGATTTACTAGAACACTATTGAATGTTCTAATGCTAGCACCCCACTGAAAGGGCTGCACACAGAAAGTGCCCATGTCCTAACCACAGTTCATTTCTTCTCCTGGAAGATGGTTTTGGCGGGTTACCTTGAAGCATCAGGCTGCTTTCACCAAAGGGCCTAGTGACAAAGCAAATCACTGTCTCTGAAGGGCTAGGTCAAAATAAATACTTCCTAAAGCCAACATGAAAACTGGCTATGCAATGCACCCAGGTTGTGGAGTTCCCCATTACAAGACTGCAGAAGTGACTAGTTTTGAAGGACCAATTCCTCTCTTCACATCTGCCTGGCTTTCTCAATCTTCATGATACTTGCAGCCTTTCTCTGAGGCTCTTATTGAGAGTTTTTGCTCCACAAAAGCTGAAGGAAAAGCAGCTTTAAGCTTAAAAGCACTTCTAATGAGATCTGTGCTCTGAGTGCCTCTGCATCTGCCTCCCATGCTGGAGAAGGCAGATATCCTCATGCTGTGATGCTGCAAGCGTAACCCAGAGCATCTTTGCTCTGTTCTGAAGTTTCTCAGAAACCACTTTGTGACCTGCACCCCAAAACCACCACATCATCCATACCTGGTTCAGGGATCAGCCTGTATAAAGGTTCTGCTCTGGGCAGCCCCTCAGTTGCTGCTTTGGGCAGCTCTTGGCAGCAGAAAGTATCAGTGATTCCAGCGATGCAGCCACCACAGCACCCAGCAGCTGCTCAGATGCCTTCCTCGGAGCCTTGCTCCCCCCATCTCATGGATGGAGAGCCCCAGGGTGAGCTGCCTGAGCAGCCTGAGGCTTCATGCTCCTGCTTGCCATGGGCACACCAAGGTGAGTTGCATGTCCCTGTGGCACTCAAGCTTCCTCCTGCACAGAGATGCCCAGAATGAGCTGGCACCAGCACCGGTGGTTCTGCAGCCATGGCAAGGGAAGGGAACAGGCTCTAAGCAGAGGGAGGTGGATCCCAGCCTGACCTCTCCTGCTGTAGCTCTTTCTTATGCATCAGGCTAATGTGCAATTCCAGGAATTCTTCCTTGATGCAATGCACATTGTCTTTGTTCCCTGCATTAGGAAGTGCTGGTATCACAGGGAAATGAGCCTCATTCCTAACTCACAGCTGGGAAAGCCTTTCCCCTACAGATTTTGCTGTGTTGAGCTGAGCTGGCAGAACTTAACCCAAGCAGGTAACACCACTGTACCCCATGCACTGTGACACATGCCTCAGGATGTCTTTGCTAGACTGAGCCTTGATGATCTCAGCTGTGATATGCCCTCTGAGCATCCTCTCCTGACTGAGCATAAAGCTCCATGGCTCATCTGTTTTGACTGGGGAGCCAAACTGCAAGGCCAGCACTGATGCAACAGTCCTGCCTCTGTCCAGACACATGCACTTTCCCCCCCTTCTTCCCAAATAGCAAGCACCTCCTTCCCCTTCACTGCCCGCACAGGGCCTCTGGCCCTGCTGTTCTTTACATATGCACCCCAAGCATCTCCATCCTGCCTGTTCAATGATTAACTCCTGGAGCTGCAGTTGTTAAAACTGAGAGTTGCTGCTGTCCTGGAGCAAGGGAAATGCTTTTACCCATCAGCTTCAGAAGGGAAATGCTCATATCTTAAGACTGGACAAAATGTTGTGTATTTAAAAACTAAAGACCAAATATGGCAAATTTGTGCCCAGTACATTGCAATGTCAGCACAATTTGTTCATGGTGATGGGGCTGATGCAGGGCTTGAGAACAGCTCCACCATCCCACACTGCAGGGACTCCTGTAGCTCCCCCTGTAGCCATAACCTCAGCTTCCTGCTCAGGACTCAGGCACCTTCTCCCAGATACAAGCTGTCTCCTGATGCGTCATCCCCTCTCCCGAACCCCCAGGACTTTGTTCCAGGCCTGGGAAACTGCAAAAATCAAACACAACCATTTCGGAGTCAGAAAAGGTGTTTGAGGGGAATGTGAATCTACAGCATTGCTGGAGCTCTCTTGCTCCATATGAGCCAGCTCTGGAGCTGATTCACTCTCCCTTTCCTATGCAATCTTTTATCTGTGCTGTTCTGGCAGCTTTTGCCTCTCACAGACCTCCAGAGAAGACTTAGACAGGACTTCAGATTTGTCCTGAGAGATAATCTACAGGAGCAGTTTTTAATCCCTTGAGCACTTTGCAAAACAGCGTGAGTGTTATTATACTGTTACTGCATGTGGAGGCACAGGAATGAAAGGGTAGGGAGGTTCGGGTACTTGAGAAGGTCTAAGTGTTATTTCAGCCTCATGCATGGGGTACTGAGCCAGCCCTGGTGAAGCCAGTGCATTCACGGGGCACGGAGCAGTGCCACAACATGGGGATGATTTCAGTCCCGGGGCTCCTTCAGCAGGGCATTTTGCCCTGTATGTTCATCATCTCTTCTGGCAGGGGGAAAGGGACCAGGTGTGTACCACAGGCTGTTTCTGGAGGTACCAGTGGTCCCTTTCCACAGCTCCACACTGCAGGGGTGCAGCATCCCTGGCTTTTGCGCAAGAGGCCAACCCCCCAGCCCCAAGTGCCGGGAAAGAAATCCCCTCCCCAGTAAAATCTGTGCCAGCTGAATTGTGCTCTTCTCCTTTGCATCGTGGTGCCTGTGCTCTGCAAGCAGCAGCTGCCCTGGGAAGCCACCCAAAATCAGGACAGTGCCACTGTCCTGGGTTCAGCAATAGCAGTTATTTTCTCCTTCTTGGTAGCTGGTGCAGTGCTCATGCTCTGCCAGGGAGGAGGGGAAGCCGGGAAGAAGCAGAGACAGGACACCTGACCCAAACTAACCAAAGAGGTATTCCATACCACAGGATGTCATGCCCAGGATGTAAAAACTAGGCTGGGTATCAGTGGTGAGTGGTTGTGTTCTCTTCCCTGGTTGTTTCCCTTGTCATTATTATTACTGGTGGTAGCAGCAGTGGTTTGTGTTGTACCTCCGTTACTGGACTGTTCTTATCTCAACCCATGGGAGTTGCATTCTTTTGATTCTTCTCCACATCCCCCTGGGACTGGGAGGAAGAAAGAGCAGGGAGTGAGTGAGCAAACTGCGTGATTTATGGCTTGAACCAGGACAGCCACTTATCGCATTTGCATGTCCCTGTACAGTCCAGGGCACTGCTCAAGCCTCAGGGCAATGGGAGCTGCAGGGATCCTCCGCTTCTCGGGGAAGAGATATTCAGGCTAAAAGCAACTTCAAAAACACATGTTTAACCTGAACTCTTATCTTTTATCCCTTTAAATATCCAAGCGGCCACTTTTGCAAGCCTGAAGTCTGGACTCCAGTAACATTTATTTCCCTCTTTCATCCCAGCTGCAGCTCCTCAGAATTTATCTCTATGGTTAACTTCCCCTTTCATAATATTAGCACAGTTGAAGCACTTGCTTTCCTGTTGCAGGCAGTGATTATATAGCAAATTAACCACAAGCTGTTCAGTCCAAGTCCAGCAGTTGGAAAGATGCTCCTCTGAGTAATGGTTTGTGTAGTTGATGCTTTCATCTGTAATTTGCATTTGTAATAAATGCAGAAATAAAAACTGGGTCTATATTTCACAGAGCCTGGTCTGGCAGGGCAGGCAGGCGAGCTGATGGGGAGGGAGAGGCCCCAGGGGTTTTGAGGGCTGCATCCAGGGAACCACACTATGTCTTATGCATGGAGGGGGAATCCACATAATACCTCTCCCACACAGATCATGGGCTTCCTGCCCAGCCTGATTTTACAGAGGGAGAAGGGGAACAGAAAATTACAGCACAGCCTGCACTAACAATGCCACACCAGCAATTCCCACCACCAGGAAGATGGACTGGGTGCAGATACCAGTGATGAAGGGACACACAGCCTGGCTGAACCTTTGTACACCCTGTTGCCTCTCTGCAAGTGATGGGGGAACCATGTTACCTCTACAAGAACCATGCAGGCTGTGTCCATGCCACTGAGCAGCAGGGGAATACCTGGGCCAGCTTTGCCACACTCCAGCCTGTGGGAATTGGGTCATGCCAGGGATGTGGAGCTCAGCTGGGGCAATCTGGCCCCACTGAGGAGCAGAACACCCAAGCTGCAAGTCAAGCACTGCGTTGCCTTGACAAGGCTGCCCCAGCACTGCTGCTACCTCACCACACACCCAGGGATGTACGAGCAGGGAGACATTAAACCAGAGGCCAATGAGTTGGGCATATCACTAAAACACTGTGGACAAACCGTGATGCCTGGAAACAGGGATGCTGTGCCAGTGCCCTGGCAAAGGGATAGCAATGGAGCAAGGAGAGACAACCTCCAGAGTGTCCTGCTGAGATGTCAAGGTGCCACATAGCTTGTGGGGCCCTGGCAAGTCATCTGGAGGAGAAAGGTTCTTCTATGACAGCACTGGTCCTGTCTTTGTCTCCTGCCTAAGAATCACTCCTCAGTAACGATGTTCATCGCTTCTTTCCAGTTTCCTCAAGTGTAAAACAGTTGATGGTTCTCAGCCAGAACACCAGGACATGATTAAGTGCCATGCTAGCGATAGCTGCCATCACAGCAGCCACACAGGGTGGCAAAGCCTTAGGGAGCACCGGCTCCCTACATCCCTCCCTCCTTTGCAGGTCTTTAGCAACCCCAAGTCTGTCTGCTCAGCCTGCACACAGTGCCCCTGTTCACCACCTGGTGCAGGGCAGAGCCAGTACATATTTATCTGCCCTATCTCTACCAGTTAGGGAGGGTGGTCCCTGCTAAGTGAAGATGGTTACAGCATCACAGGGGTGCCTCTTGCTAGATGCTCACTTTTACCCCCCGCTATATAAATACCAAATTTTGGGACACAAACCTGCAATCTCTTAACTAAGCAAAGGGAGAAAAGCAGATGCCAGATTAGATCCTTCTCCCCATGGAGAGGAGCAGCCAGCCAGCCACAAGAAGCTCCCCATTCCTATGCCACAGACGATGTGCTCAGCCCACACAAGGGTGCGTGCAGAGCCCTGGGGCTGTTTATTGGGACATTTCCACTGTTCAGGACATGCAGCTCCTGCTCATTTGCTGAGGTGGCACAAGGGAAGCGGCTCTGCTTCCTAGGGAGGACATCACAGTGAAAACAGGGTGGCTGCCTGTGACTTCTGTTCCGTACGAGCACAGCTCTCTGTTTAATTAAATCAGAAGGGAAGACCAGGAGAGCCAGTTTCTTAATGAAATTTGGTAACACAATCATTTCTATGGTTAGGAACCAACAGGGGGGTTGGAACTAGATGATCTTAAGGTCCTTTCCAACCCTAACTATTCTATGATTCTATGAAAAGGCTCCTTTCTGACACTTCCAGAAGCCCAGCTTTAAACTTGATTTATCTGGTGTCAGGGACCAATTTTCTCTCTGCTTCTGTGCAGCAGTGAGCATGTTTTTCAGCACTATACCAGAGTTATTACTTATGAGACATCACGTATTTACATATTTTATGAAGCTACTGAAAAATGTACTGGCTTTCCTGGATGGACAACACCAGATCATG
Organism: Psilopsiagon aymara; assembly: GCA_024733675.1. NCBI lineage: Eukaryota > Metazoa > Chordata > Aves > Psittaciformes > Psittacidae > Psilopsiagon > Psilopsiagon aymara. The sequence goes on from JANRGW010029113.1 coordinate 11,056, forward strand.
ATGTCCCCTTTAGCCCACCCATAAATCTCAAGTTTTGGGGCACAGACTCACAATCTCTCAACTGAGAAGAAAAGTAAGATGACAGGTTCCATCCTCTAGAGATGGCTGCACAGGACTTGTGAAACAAAATCCTCATCCCACAGTTCCCATTCACCTGGTGCCAAAAGCACAAGAATCTCTATGCAAGTTGGCCAAAACACTTCTAGGAACAAAACCTGTGCCATTACACTTTAGTGTCTTAATGCTCATTTGTAAACATCAGGGGCTTTTAAGGACTTGCACCTGAGCAGGGCTCTCCTGCTGCAGGGAATCCAGGCAGGGCAAAGCAGGTACATGTGGGCAGGCAGGAATCACAGCGTCTTGCGCTGGGCAATGGTGGGTCTTCACCCAAGCACCACCTTGGTGGTCCCATGTTTCAGTTCCTCGCCAAGCTATCACAGATAACACTCCTTCCTCCTGCTCTGCAGCTTTTAGAGGCCACATATGGGCAGGAAGCATCTAGTGTTAGGGAAATCCCACTTTGTCCGTGGCATCCGCAAGCCACAGGGCAACAACCAGCAAGGAGGCACCTTTGCTGGGGAGAGAAAAGGGTTCACAGGAAGGTAAGAGACCTCTAGGGGCACCCCTTAAAAACTAAAGGTAAGAGATGGATGAACAGCATATGCACAGGAGGGAAGTTACACACATTGCACAGAGGGTAGAGGGGGAAAGAGAAGATTGAATCTTCCTGGAGACCAGTGAGATTCTATAAACATAATCAAAATGTAATAGAAACTTTTTGGAAATGCTGTTAGAAGGAGAAAGCATCAATCTTCATGGAACTCCACTCAACAGGCTTTCTCCAGCTAATCAATCACGGTCAAGACATGGGCCGTCCCATCTGTCTGTGCAAGGGACCAGGAGGAGATTGCTAAGTGCCTGGGCTGGAGCTACCATCTCAGTACCAGGCAATTCATCATACAGGGAAGAGAAGGGGGGAGAAGGGAGAGAAGGAAAATAATGTATAACACTAATAAAGTTTCTCCCCCCTCCCTTTATTCCAACCAATTTTTAGTAAAGGAGCCCAATCCGGAGTGCTGTTTGTAGGGAGGGCAAGAAGGGGGATATGCACTGGGGAGGAATCTGGTTGCAAGATGCACTCCAGTAAACAGAGACAAAGCCATCATCTACATACGAGTCCCTCAGTGAGGCCCATGCTCATCACCTCGGTGCCTGGCAGCCGCACAGCAGCGAGCCTGTGCCCAGCAGGACCAGTGTCCCAGCTCCCGGAGCCATGGAGCAGGGACAGCACAAGGGAGCATCACCAGTGTGCGCTGGGTGGAGAGGCCAGGCCCCTGCATGCAAACAGCAGGGTTTGTTCCCTAGATGCTGCCATAGCCATTTGGGGAGGCCCTAAAAATGGGATAGAATTGAGCTTAAGGACTGGCAGCACATATCTTACTGCATCTGCAGCAGAGTATTCCTCACATCACATTATGCCAACATGTGTATGAGTGGGGACTATCACTACAAAGAGAGAGTTTTGCTGACTTTGTGCTGTTGTCTCATTCCTCACTGGGCAGCAGCCCTCCATGAGAGCGCACCAGCACATGCCTTACAGCCAAAGGCTCAAATCCACAGTAGTTCCTGCTAAATGCATCCAGCAGTGATGAGGCAGAGCATGACTTCCTTTCTATCCACCCTCCTTCTTTTAAACTTTGAGTGTTTCTCCCTTCCACTGGAGTTTTGGTGTGGCAAACTATAAGCATCTAAGAGCATCTTTTGTCAGACCCAGTGCTGGTGACTTTAGGTACCACTTGTCCATGTACAACCCAGTCCAACTTGTGGAGATTCTTGTACATTCAACACAAGGCGAATGGGAAATCAGCACCAATATGCACACATCAACCGCTTAACAGACCATTGAAATGGGAAACCAAAAGAAATGTATATCCTAAACATTTTCTGTTGCCCTGAATTTAATCTAGTGGATTGCCTGGACTCTACAGGTGAAATTAAAAGAGTGACAATAAGTAGGTGAGAGATTGATTCTGCCAGAGCTAGGACAACCCCATAACTTCCAGTAAATGTCAAAATTCTTCCCTTGCTTCACATACAAAAATAGACTCCACTTAAAAATGCAGCACACGATTTCAGCCTCTACTGTAAATGTAAATATAGCAACAAATTAAGTAGAAACATCCAGTAAATAATGTTGACATCCTCGAAGGTGAAGTTGCTTCACGTTTAACTCTTACGGGCTGGTCTGTGACCAGGTGCAGGAAGACTTAGTTTAACAATTAAACTGTATTTCCTTCAGGGCGTTAGTCCCATCCTGTGACACTGTTTGTCCTCTTCTGCTTCTCCATCCCCCCCAGGCTCCCCACACTCAGTGCCAGACTGCAGCTGTCCTGAGGTTCATTGCTATAAGCAGCCAGGAAGTTGCTTAAAACTTCTCAATCCATCAGTTATCAGGAATTTTAAATACTAACACATGGTTCATAATCACCATCCCTACTCCTAGAGGTGCACATAACCCTCATGTCCCAATGTGTCATTTATTTACCCTTTACTGGCAGAGTCTGACTATAAGGCACGGCTCAGCAAAGACCAGGATGGAGGAGTCACCAGCCTGTGCAAGGCATCTACTGCCCTTCACTGAGCTCAGCTGTTCTACTCACACTCAACTCTCCCAATGAAGTTTTAGCAGAGCCATCTCCAAGTCCCACACAAACACAAGACAGGGACCATTGCTTGAGCCAGACCTCCCAGCTCTCCCCCAGGGCCCCAGCTCAGAGGGCACACAAGCTTGGACACTTCCTTCTCCAGCCTCAAGAGCCTAGCAAAAGGTTTTCTGAACGACAGCAGCTGATGTGATCATAGCTCTTACCCCTCTTCTCTTTTCTTCCAGGCAACAAGGAGAAGCCCGGTCATCACAGAGAGAAACCAGACAGGACACTATGGCTCATGCACAAGTGCAACCCTTCAGAGCACAGCATACTCCAACCACAGCACCTCCCCTTCCACCAGCTCCTCTCCAAAACAACTCAACCCCTGCACTCCATTAACTCTTTACGAGTGATCCCACTACTGAACCCGCTCCTTCCTCCACCTGGCAGGGGCAGGGGCTGGCCCAGACCCCAGGCTCCTGCTGCCCTGGGGGAATGTGAGTTGGCTGCTGAGGGGTTGATGCCTGCAGGAGCTCCCTGCATCCCAGGTGAGCATAATTCCCAGCCTGGCACCACCCATTTAGGCAGAGGTGTTAGGGACAAGTTCCCCACAATAAACCTTTTCTGTAGTCAATATACAGTTATTCTCAACCCAAAACCTTCCTCCCTACTTACCATGAATGTAAATGACCTCTGGTGTGAGGTTTATTGTAAGGATAACTGAGCTGTGGGTTTTTAACAAGAACCTCCTGGATTTTCCACTTGTTTTCCTGATTTACTTTACATTTTCAGGAACACACATAAGGGTCTGAGACTTCATCAGGCTGTTCATATAAAGTCTGGCCATGGCCTTCACCAGCTCTCTAGGCTAGTCTCTTAAAATCATCAAATGCATCCAGGCTTTTGGGTTTTCAAAGGGTCTCAGGGATTTAGGCAGAGTGACGTGACTCCCACTGACTTGCTGTGGGATGGGATAGCTGAGTTCCATCAGCAAACTCAGGTATATCACAAGAGCAGGCAAAGCTCAGTCCCCATCCTGGTGGAAGTAGGGAGGTTATCCAGTCACATAGCTCAGCATTGAAACTGAGGCAACTTATCACCCCGCAGAAAACTGGGGGAAGAAAATATGTGGTACAGACTGACAAAATGTGCTCTCTGGAGTTGCTCAGAGCATTGCAGAGTGGATCTTCAGGCAGCGTTGGACTTAAATACACAAGAAGACTATCCAGGTGGCAGAGGGAGATCCACCTTGACTCTCTAGTCCAGTCCAGACCATCCCTATGCACAGAGAGATCTCAGGTGAAGGCTTGTCCTGGCTTTTCAGGAAGCGAAGCAGCCAACAAAATCCCATCTTCTTTAGAGTTTATTCTGTTCAAATGGAACACTGTTTTTACATTATTGCTAATACAGAAAAACACACAAATAATTAATAAATGTTAACTTGTCTCTTGGGCTTTCCCTTTTCTGTATGTTTATTTTTGTTATAAATAACTTCCATTTTCCACAACTCACTCGACTGGCGGATGAGGAAAAGAGTCCAAAAGAAGAACCATAATCCTCAAGGGTAGAACAAGCTGCTGTTCCAATCGAGATGTATCCTGACAAGTCAAGTTGGTGAAACCCATTAATTAGCACTTTTGGAAGCAGTTGCAAAGTTAATTATTCTTCTTTCAGATGAAAGGAAGCTGATTTCTGGCATTTGCTTTGACAGTGACATGTGCTAACGTTTGTAGGGTTGACGTCCCTCAAGATAAATGATGCTCAGAAGTGTGCGTGCAAACGTGTTGACTGGGAGCTCCCGTGGTACTGGCACCTCTTACTGCAAATATTTTGCATCTGCTGGGCCTGTGATCAAAGTTGGGAGCCTACAAGGAGGGTGGGGAACCTTCACCTTGTACCTCAGGGATGGTGTGGGTGACTCTGGCTTTGGGCAGGAGGCAATGCAATCATGTTTATCTCCATAACATCAATAGGGGATGTAATGCTTCCTGGCCAACCGTGCTGGCAAAATGAAATCTGTTTTTACACTATCTGAATTGCTCTGCTCAAGAATCATCTTTTGTTCATGGGGTGGAAGCAGCTGGTGAAATAGATGATCTATCTCCAAAACGAAGTTCTCTCTCGGTACAATCAGCTGCCAGTTGGTATCAGTTTATGTGTGTTTGAAAAGGCAAGATTTGGGGTGAGGAAACTCAACAAAACTCTAATGTCAAACCCCAACATCATCACTAGGAAGAACATCAGTATGATTTGGGATTTAGTCCCAGAAACCTCTCTGCAGTTTTGGAAGCTGCCTTGATCACGTCTTGCATGTAAGAGAATAGTGGTGGGAAGAGTTTAGCTGTAAATGTAAGTTATTTAGGCCTCCTCTCAAGAATGCATTTCGATCCAGGATTGCACCAGAACACTCTTCAAATCCCACTCTGATAAAATTCAAGTAGATTCCTATAACCTGGGCTTCCCCTTACAATTTTTAGGGAGCTACAGTTCCTCTTTGTTTTACTCCAGCTCTCTACATCACTGGCATGACTCCACAACTGATCCAAGTGAATTTCTAGGACCCTATGTTTTTGTTTCTCATCCTGTCTCTTGCACTCTAAAGGGCTGATGTGAGGAAAGCATGCTTAATCCCTGGAAGAGTTTTAAAGACATGTAGATGAGGTGATAGGGACATGGTTTAGTGATGGACTTGGCAGTTGTGGATTAATGGTTGGAATTGATGATCATAAAGGTGTTTTCCAACCTAAATGATTCTAATCTATCCTAGAATGATGAAATTGCTTTATATAGGAGTTGCATCGCCAGGAGACCACACTATGTGAGAGCTGCTACGTGGGGAATAGCAGGGTGATAAGTGAGAGCTAAATAACTAGTCTAAGGAGGTCAAAATTCTCCTGGTGATTTACAGACGATCCTTTAGTTGTCTCCTCCTTGCAATGCCTGGTTTAGGCCCTCAGTGACACGGTTTAGTGGTGGCCTTGGCAGTCCTGGGATAGAGGTTGGACTTTATGATCTTAAAGGTCTTTTCCAACCTGGTTGATTCTATGGTTCTGTGATTCCATGGGGCTGGGCTGGGCTGGCCTGGCAGGAGAATGCTCTCTGATGCATCCCCTCCAGCATGTTCAGCTTGAAGCACCTCAGAACAAACTTCCTTTAACAGAACAGCCCTTAATGAAGTATCAGTCTAGTTTATCACTCAGGGGCCCAACCACCACTTGAGGAACCTGTTGCTTGTTTAAGGAGATTCTTGAGAAATAAGAAATGTGGGCAGGTAGATGAAGAAAGGAAATTGGTGGTAGAAAATGTATTTCTTTTGCTTTTCAATCAGCACATATGGGGAAGAAATTGAGCTAAGAAAGTGCTCTAAATGACTTGGTGTGGTTGGTGTGTGGTTCACACGCAGCAGGGCAATCAGGAATGCAGAAACAACAGGTTCAGAGGGCTTGATCCAGTGTGGGAGGCAAATGCTGCCTGTTCCTTCAGGGCAGCCAAAGCATGCAAGCCCTCACAGGCAGGCTCCTGTGCTGGGGCAGTGCAGTAAGGGCAAGATGCAAGAAAATAGAAACCAACTCACAAAGTGGCTTCAAGCAGCTCTCCGTGAGCGGGGACAGGGAGGTGGCAGTCCTGACCCGAGAGCCTTTTCCCAGCCGATCTGCCAAGGTCCTTCGTGTGCGTTCCCATCGTACGCAGCACTTACAGATTGCAGGGATGATTTTCTCTTGAGCGCTGATGGGTTTAGAGGCTGTTACTGAAGGTAGTGCTTTGTAATTCAGTGTCAGAGGGGAAGGTACCTGTATAACCTTTTTCTGTGGGGATGCACAGTTATGGCAGGAATACTGGCAAAGAGGGAGAGCATTCACCAGTTCCCATCTTTTCTGGCTGTACTGGGAGGTTTAAGAGGTTTGGAGCATTTTTCATTCACTGTAATCAAGAAAAGGTTTTTTAATTTAACACGATTTATCACACCCTTTTGCAGTGTTTGTAATAATGCAGCAGGTCACTTAACAACTGACATAGGAAAGATTTCACTCTGCACAGTAAAGAAAAATCAAAGATCAAACCAATTTAACTATTATGACAATTGCTGTGTTGAGATACGCCCTGAAATGATTACGTTTAAACCCACTGTCTGATAGTTTGCCCCATTTGTTTAAGTATGATTTTAATCAGGATATTCATCAGCCTTGGCTTGGTGTCTTAGTGTTTGATTTATTTAGCAATGCATATATTTACTTACATTTCAGGTTCCGAGTGAGTCATTCTTCTGCCTCTGCAGTCAAAACTTGAGCAGTTTGATCGATCCTGGGGTGGACACAAAACGTGGAATAAACAAGTACAGAGAAAGTGCAGGTCATGAAAGGCAGGATTAATGCTACACTTACACCCCAAGAGTTGATATTCATTCCGTGTTGCAAAACCAGTCTGTACAGTGACACAGTTTTTGTACCCCAGATAGCAAAACTACTCATTGTCATTCTTGTGGTGTAGTGAGAAAAGAAAATACAAGTTAAACTCGAGGGGAAAACTAAAGGTAGGAGAAGGAAATAAATGCTGCTGTGGTTGAAGCCCCTGAAGACGTAAAGTTGGGTGCAGAATCTGTAAAGAAGATAAACCCACCCTCAGATATATTCATTTTCTCAGGCCTCTGAAGTCCATGTCCCCTCATGGGGACGGTGTTCAATGTTGTGCGCTGTGAGGGTGGCAGCATTGAGTGCTAAGAGGCAGCACGTGTTCTGCTGCCCCAATCCCCACCCCGTACCATCAGCACCTACAAATACATCAGCAGAGACGCCTCCCACTTGCAGTAGCGCCTCTTGACCCGCTGCACAGCCTCATGCTGTCCTCTCCCCTTGCTCTTTCCAGGGCAGGATGCAGCAGGGATTTGTTTGACGCATCCCATTTCACATTCCCGGTTACACCATGGCAGCAGGAAGGGGTTGATGCCAGGGTGTGATGCAGGAAAGCAGCTTGATTCTGAGGTGCAGGGTCCTCTGCACCCACAGGAACATGAGATCTTTGCTTGTTAGAATGCATTTCAAACAATAGAGCAGGGAGAGGTCAAAGGGCACCCAAGGACCATGTTCTCATCATTTTCTCCTCCATTTGGTGCCTTCCCGGGGAGCCTGCTGTGCCCTGAAGCTTGGCACTGGGGACACTGGCAGGGCAAAGGTGAGGATCAAGATGCTAAGGGTCATCTCTTCCAAGCAGCTTGAAGCCAGCCCAGATGATAGCCCTGCTGTCCCCAAATCTTAGCTTGAGGACAACTTGGCTCTAGAGCCTTTGGCTGCAAACGAGCAGTTTGGGAAAGTGGTTGGGTGCTTTCCAGAAGATGGGAGAACAAAGTGGAGCTGTGTGGGCAGGAATGGGGACTGGGACTCCTGGGATCCTGCCTGGCACTGCTAAATGATGGTGATAATGGTTCCCTTTGGGAACGCATCAACGTCTATTCATCAGTGTTTGCTGAGCACTTTGGGATCCTTGAATGAGGTGCTGTAAGGCTTATGACAAATGGCCTTCTTCACACTTGTCTGTGGTGGCAAACAAATGCCTGTTCTGCAGCTCTGGAAACAAACCCCAATATTTTGTTCATCTGGATCAGTTTTTATACTTTACATATACATTTATTTCTCAATACGGTTCCAGTAATTAACTATTAGCTAATTTATATACCTTTTCTTTCTCTCTCTCTAATTCACCTCTAATTAACACAGATAAGAGTGGGGGTTTTATTGATGCAGATGGTTATTTCTGCTTGCATAATTGGAGTCCTGTCCTGGCCCTGATCAGACCCTCCTTTGTTGGATAACAGGTAAAGCACAGTGAGACACAGGTCCCTCTCACTGATCTGTGAGTGGAAGTCAATGCTATGGAGTTACAGTTTTTCTTGCAGGTACAAGGATCAAGCCTGGTCCAGAAGGAATTGTAGATTGTTTTCCTAGGAAGTCTGTTTCAACTCCTTTAGAAGCCCAGTCATGAGCCCCCTGTCATGCACTGGATGCTAATGGGGGCAGCTCTGTGTCCTGCTCTCCACCTTCAGCCGCGAGGCTGGGAGCAGATGTGGTTGGCAGTGGGTGAAAAAATATCCCTAATGGGCAAAATGATCCCAAGGAATCCGGAGGGGAGGATGTGGCCCCATGCATGGTGCTGGGCTAGGAACCTGATAGCTGCGTCAGAGGGATGGATTTCAACAGACACAATGGATGCACCGAGGTGTGAATTGGGAATAAGCTCACCAGTGTGAAGGAAAATCAGTATTAAGCAAGCTCAGGACTGGCCTGCTGAGTGACAGACATCCCTCATCCCAAAGATCATTTTGCATTATATTGCAAGTCCCTTCACAAGGGAAAAGAGGAAAGGCCTCCCTGATTTTCTTGAAAGGACTCAGAGAATAAAGGCTGATCACATTTCGCAGTAATTGGACCTTCATATCTATAATTGCATTGATTTCTCCTAAGTTTCAGGCATTGACTCTAGTGAGGGAGAGAGCATTGCAGCAGGATGCAGCTGCCAAGAATCCCTGTGCATTTGGGAAGTGTCAGGCTGGGAGGCTCGCTGTAGTTTGGTAACTGGCATTGCAAATTGCTTTATGAACAGTTTAATGCATTTAAGAGCATAGTAATTTCAGAGCCTACCGTACAATTTGTTGCAGTGGTTCCGAAGCGTATCTAAAAACTTCCAGGGTGAAGGGAGCCAGGGGAAGGAGGGAGGGGAAGAAGGGAAAGTGAAGGGAGGGAGGCATTGCAAGGAAGGGGGCAAACCTAATTGTTTTAATCATGCTTGGTATTACACTGTGAAATTATAATTAACTTCAGAAGTCCGCCCAAACCAGTTAATAACTGTGGAGCAACTCGGCTGATCTGAAGTGATTCGTGAAAGAGAGAGGAGACTATGGTAGCAACGCCGCTGGGCTTGGACCTTGTAAGCTGCAGCAGTGCAAAGGCTCTCCAGGAGGTTTTAAGGCTCTGCACCAGCAGGGACCAGCACACACATCATCAGCTAAGCCGGTGTCATGAGTTCTTAGTCCCTACAATACTCCTGAATGTGGATGAAGAAGGATCAGCAGCAATCTTCCCCGTAGATGGAGAGGGGAAACTGAGGCTCAGAGAGAGAAAGGCTGAGGAAGGGGTGGCAGCTGACTGAAGAAAGCATCAGGCCTGACTTTCAGCCTGTGCTCGTGCGTTTCTTGAGTGGGAGCATCTGGAGATTACTCAGTTTGTTCTTTAAAACTCACTTTTCTTTTGCTCTTTGGAGGGAAATCTTTTCCAGTGTTTCAGTTACAAGAAATGCTGCCCTTAAAGTGAATATGGGTAAATCCCAGCCTTCTTCACCCTATAGCCTTATTGAAATATCTGGGTTATATAGGTAAGTAGGAACAGAGTTAGAGCTGTGTAGTCTTCATTGAACGTATACTGTGTACATATGGGAATAGCAAGAGTTAATGAGCAAGCAAGCTGGGATAACAAGAGTCTCTTGGTGGTATTAATATCCCAGAATAGATATATAGATGTGGATAGTGCTGAACCCAACGGGAGGCTGATAGTGACAAGGGTACTGACCCTGTAACTAGCTACGAGGACTGTAGCAGAAGTATTTGTGGCACAGAAGATGCACCTACGAAAGCTCTGTGTGTGCCAGATATTGCTGTCACTGATTGCTGTGGCAGGGCAGCAGGATATATATTACAGTCTGCAGGATATATTGGGAGTGCTGGGAGATGGCTAGATATCAGCATGGACAGAAAAACACAAGAGGAAGGAATTAAAGCAGAGCGTGTGACTAGCTCTGAAATCTCTTCTTGGGAGATGTGTGTTGAATGTCTGGCACTGAATTTATGGGTAGCTTCTCCCACATAGGCGCTGTGGAGGAGGGAGAGGCATTCTGAATGGGAGCTGAACTCCAGGGTTTGTGTGTTACCCGCAGCTGGGTGTACTGTGAGTGTCACATCCCATTGGACATTGACTGGGATAAGAGATGGACATGGGAACAGCACTGCTGGGAACAGCTGTGCTTGTCCTGTCGCCCCTGTTCCTTACATTGAGCTTATAGGGAGGAGATGAGAAGCTTGTGGCTATAACATGTGCAAATAAGTGCATGGTAGCCATGGGTCAAGTCAACTTTCCTTATGTTGGACTTTCATGGAGGAGTGATCCTCAGGTAGCTGAGTGATGGCGAGCCCAGGCTGAGCTGTCTGGGTGCTTGCCAAGCACCCTAAACTCATCCTTCCCATTAGTCTCAAACCCAAGAACAGACAACTGGTTCACAGAGCCTTCCCTGTGACAAGCAGGCCATCCTCCTATCCATTCTTCTGTGACTGTTGCTATCATGTACCAGCCTCATCAGAGCAGCACTGCAGCAGGGCCAGGAGGTTGACGAGAAGAGGCAATTTTGGATGAAGCAGCAGGAGTTCCACGGCCAAGGCACCCACCCCAGATTACATCAGCTGTGGCTCCTGTTCCAGGGCACATGGAGTGAAGGCACCCACTGACAGAAGAGGAAGTTTCTCTGTAGTAAGAGCTGGGCAGGCTCTGCCTCCCTGGGACACCTCCAGCATGCTTTGGCTGTGCTGCTCAACCACTGGAGTGGATGTGTATTGAATTGTTTTGTGTAATAATAGTTCTAAAGTGAAAGAGCGGGATTCAGGCTGATGTGAGGAAGAGATTTTGTCCAATGAGGGTGGTAAAACATTGGCACAGGTTGCCCAGAGAGGTGGTGGATGCACCATCCCTGGAGACATTCCAGGCCAGGCTGGATGTGGTTCTGGGCACTCTGATTAAGTTGAAGATGTCCCTGCTCATTGCAGGGATTGGACTGGATAAGCTTTGAAGGTCCCTTCTGACACAAACTCTTCTATGGTTTTATGTGTTCATTATCACCTTCAGAACATATTACAAAAAGTAACTGTTCTATTAACTCAGAACATACCCACAACTGGAAATATGCCTTCAAAGATACCTGTTCACGCACCAACCTACAATTGCTTTGGTTAAGGACTACGGGTAGAAGGACCCAAATGAAATTAAAAACCCTAAAAACATTCAAGGGTTTTTTCCCCACACTTTTTTGATTCCCCATCAGTATCTCTGTGACAGCTCAGCCCCAGCAGCCCCAGGGGACAGGACAGGCAGACGAGGAGTGGAAGTGCCCTTTGACTAAGTGAGCATTAAATGTTGGCTAACAACTGAGAGATGCTGTGTGACTGGAGAGAGGGGGAAAGTTAAAAAGAAAGAAGGAAGAGCTTTTCAATATGAGCATTCATGTAGTTTTGACAGGAGCAATTTATCATGGCTATGAAAGGCGGCTCAGCCCCCACTGCTGAAAGACAGCCTGGTTAAACTTTTACCTGCCCCTCTGAAAAGGGTGCTGTGCCGCAGTCAGGAGGGGACTGCTCCCTGCTCTGGTGATGCATCTTTCCAGAGGCTCGGGGTGGGGGGAAAGGAGGTGGTTCCCAAACGGCTGTGCCCATCTGTTCTGCACAGAATGAAACCTTGACAGGGAAGGGGGAGGGAGCGTGTGAGCCAGTGAGACAGGGGGTTTCGGATACCCGCACCACGTTGGGAATGCGGCCATGTGATGGGAGCAATGCTGGAAGCAGGAGATGCTGCAAGTCAGTGCTGAGGATTCCACCATCCCCTTTAGCTGCCTGAGGAGTAGGGAAGGCTGTGGAGCAATGCCCCTGAGCTGGACAGTGGGGTGACCCAGCACTTAGGGTGTGCATCACTGATGGCATGGTGGGTAGGCACCTGTAGAGCCCTGAGATGCTGGAGGCAGCGCACTCTGATATGCAAGATGTCCTGTCTAGAAATACTTAGGAAGGAACAGGAGGGATTATGCTGAGGGAAACCATAAAAACCCACACCCCAATGGTGTTTAGATGAGAGATTCCTTTCCCAAGGGTTTGTCATGGGGAAAAGTGTTGGTTCTGGACCAGCCCATGGTAGCTGGAGCCCAGCGGCCCTGTGCACAGGCTGCTGTTTGCTATTCTCTCCTGTGGATTGAAAATTTCCTGAAAAAAATAACTTTCCACTGAGAGTAATGATCCACCGAAATGAAAGCATTCCACTGCAGAGAGTGGATTTCACTGCCATTTTCAATGGAATGATCAACAACTTCAATAGCCACATTTTTTCCCAGCAACCAGCTGGTATTAGGCTACATCGTAGTGCGTTTTCAGTATTCTATGTATTAAAATTTCATCATTTTAAGTGAGTGTATTTTACATGATGTGAAAGAAGCCAACCGATATCATACTGAAACTTTTCATCCTCATCAAAATCGCACTTTTCTTACCCTTCAGAACCTGCAGGATCTCTCTTTCTGTCCCCCTTCCTCATTGAAGATAGAATGACATTTTGAAATCTCAGATGAGTAGCCACATCTGACTGTGCATCTATCAGCATCTGCCCCTGGTTAAGCATGAGCAGGACAATTTTTCTTGTTAAAGAGAGGAATGTGCTGAAGTATTTCCCACATTGCATGGTGAAATCCAGCAGTCCTCTTTCACCAGAAGACCCAGCCAATTCCCATTGGTTAGCTGAACAATTCCCTGAGTGTGATTTGGTACTTGAGTTATCAGGGATGTGGAGTCAAACACCAAAGAGCTGAACTCACCTCACTTTAACCATCTCAAATTTAGGCTCCTTTTTTAAGCCAGTAATCCTTCTCTCTAGACAAAGCAGACAGAAAGAAGGCAGTACAGCTGTAAAAGACAGTTTGTTCCCCTCTTTAATGTAATACCTAAGACGTGGCTAAAGCTCGATGAGGGTGAAATTCATTTATTTCATCCTTTACATACATTTAAATCCTGTTCAAAAGCTGTGGGATGCTTATCATGTTGAGACAGCTTCACAGGAACACAAGTTCTGAGAGCCCTCATGCCAGAGACGATGACCACCTTATATCCCAAGCAGAATGGGCATTAAGTGTATAGATATTCCCACTAGGATTTTCATGTCCTTAATTGGTGATCTTTCAACTCTGAAATAACATTTTTCCCCCTCACATTTCTTATTTCATTATCCCCAGTTCAATACACATCAGTGCAGTATGAGGCAAACTAGTTAGATACATTAGGAATTATTTAAATTAGAGAGATGTATCGGTAGTTAAATACTCAGTCTTCTATTCTACCCTAATTACATATCAAATTACACTCAAATTACACCCAAATGTAGATGCAGGGAAGTAGTCCTGAAACTTCCTGGAGGCATCAGTGTATCAGTGGGAAAAGGTGAAATGCAGCAGGAGGTGCAAGTGGATCTGAACTAACGCTCTATGAAAACTTTACGGGACAATCATTTGCCATTGTGTCCTGTTATTACCAGCATTTGCTTAAAATTCCTTTGCAAATAAGGCTCAATAATGAAAGAGTGTTCATGAGCCTGGAGGAAGAAGTGTGTTTTTCTAATGCAAGAGAATGTTGCTCTTGATTTTGACGTTGTTCTAACTCTCATTTCTCTTTGTGGTTGCTGTAATGCCAGTTTGACACTGTCCAGCAGTAAGGGAGGTGGTGGAAAGCACTGATGCCTCTTGAGCTGGAAAGCATGTCTCTGGGAGCTCTGTAAAGCACTGCACTGCCTGGAATTGCTTCTTTGAAATCATGGTTTGGGTCGGAAAGAACCTTAGTATCATCCAGTTCCAATCCCCTGCCTTGGGCAGGAACATCTTCCACTGGACCAGGTTGCTCCAAGACCCATCCAACCTGGCTTTTTTTTTACCCCACAGAGAAGCCAAAATCCAGCTTATGAAGCTGTGCAAGCAACAAGGCTCAGATCCTCCAGGTCATCAGGCTGCCAGTGAGAACCATATTCCATAATGCCTAGGTCTCAGGGGTATTCAGGAAGCAAAGCTGATGTTAACACTGCTGGGGCTGATTCAGAGCTGGAAACTCATCTGGGTGCTCTGGATCACCCTGATCTGTTTTTCCTTGAGGAAGAACCCTGAGATCAGCCCATTCAGTGAGGGACACTGACCTCCCCAGGAACTTCACAGTGAAGCCAGAGAGGAGGCCACAGTGGCTGGAGAAGAAGTCCTCCAGCCCACGTTGCCGCTGAAAAGAGAGCAGCAGAGAATACTGACACTTAAAGCAATCTAAAAAACCCATGCTCTATTTCCAGCATCTCTTTCATGGGATAATTGCTACTAATCAGAAGTAAATATGCATACATATATTTATATATTCCTGTGTAAATTATATATTTACATGGATCTGACAGTCTCAGGCTTCACTATTTTTCATGTTGTTATGGACCAACTTGGTTAGCAAATACTAATAAATATTTGGCTTCTGCAAATGAAGTATTCCTGTGCTACACTAACAGGCAGGGTGACAAACGCCTACTGGCAAGAAGCATGCCTTGCCTTGGCTTCTTCAGCTGGCTCAGCTTGCACTATGCTGCCAGTGGGGATGTGCTGTGTGGATGTAAAACAAGCAGGTGTGGTGTGGTGCAGATATTCTGATTAAAGCCAGGTTTATTGGGGTTCTAGTTTGCACCAGTAACCAGGATTTTATTTCTGGATAAAGCCTTAAATGCTGAAGTCTATGTCAACAGAATGAGGGATGTAGACATACAACACAGAAAGTACATTGGCTCTTCTCTTGATGAGAAGGTACATTGCAGGATCATAGAATAACGGAATGGTTTGGGTTAGAAGAGACCTTAAAGCTCATCCAGCTCCAACCCCTGCCATAAGCAGGGACACCTTCCACCAGACCAGGTTGCTCCAAGCCCCATCCAACCTGGCCTTGAACACTGCCAGGGATGGGGCAGCCGCAGCTTCCTTGAGGTCATGTTTTGCCCTGTGTTGTAGAGCCTTTTGTCTGTTTATTTTGCGCATGGTTCCTGGTCAGTCTACAGCAGCTTATGGCTGAAGTCCAACCATCTAAGTGGCAATGGCTGCCTTGATTTGACACTTGGGTCACATATTGAAGCTTTATTTCCTTTTTGGACACTCTTGGTTTTCTAGAACTAGAGATTTGATGGGTCCACAGAGTTCCATTTTTATTTTGAGCTTTTCCCACTACAGTTTTAGTGCAGAAACACCATCTCTCATGGTATTTGTAAAGCATCTGGCAGAGAGTCCTGATACTGCTGGGGCTAATGTCTTGTGCTATAATAATAATAGAAGTAGTTAATATATTGTTTCCTTGTATATTATTTTAAAATGCTTGCTTAAGAAGCAAAGGATCTGAATTCAAGTCAAATCAAATCTGTTTGAAATACAAATTTTAAATAAACCCCCCCTTTTCATTCCTAACAGAGTATTTTTCCAGCCTCTGCTATTTGTTTTTCTGCTGTGCCTGTCTCTCACGTGGAGCAGTAGCAGGATCTGAAGGTGTGCACCATATTCTAACATGCCAGGCCTGGCTTTTCACACTGATGTCCCTTTGCACACCACAGAGACACTGTTCCAGAGGGGAAGAAAAAATCTATTTGCATCCAATCGACTGAGCACTTTAACTGCTGAAACTAGTAGACCAAATGAGTTTATTAGATTATCATTGCGGAAGTTAATAAAGAATTAATTTCTCTTCATGTGACATCCAAAGGCAGTTATTTCAGTGGCCTGTCCATTTACACAAAGCCAAGTATTTGTCAAGTGTCAAACTCAATTCCCAGGACCCAAGCCTCCTCAATAATTCTGGATTAGGAATACCCTCAAATGGCATTACAAAAATTTTATTCCAAGATGCATTGAGCTCCTGGGACTACTCAGGAATTTCAGGTTAGTGAAGGTTATGCAGTCAGCAAAAGCTTGTTGGATATAAGATCTGGAATGGAAGGACACGGCATGCAATGTTTTCGTGACAGTAGAAGGCAGCATGTGAGAAAGAAGCAGCTGATTTCTGAAAGGGATCTTCTGCTCTATATCTCGCCCCTGAAAATGATGCAAAGAGGGTATCTGCATTGCAAAATAACTAGCCAGTGTGATCTCCAGCAAAGGAAAAGCTGTGGTGCCGCTGTAGGAAGAACAGAATGGGTGCGGGAGGAGTAAGAGAAGAAGGCAGAATAAAGCCATCAATTGCTGCTGTGGGAGTCAACTGCTGTAAAATAGCTATTCAGAGCAGGAGCTGAGAGTTTTGTGCATTCCCAACTACCAAATCAGATCTAAAGTGAAAGAGGAATCTCTTTTTTTTTTTCCTGTATTCAATAGTTTTAGACTACATTCAGATTATATAGACCAGATATAGACTAGGTAGACCAGATATAGGATAGACCTGATATAAGGATAATCAAATGGGGGTGGGGGGTGGGGTGTGTGTGTGGAAGATACTTAGATAGATAGACTAGACATAAGAAAGAATTTCTGTACAATGAGGATAGTAAAACACTGTCACAGGTTGCCCAGAGAGGTGGTGGATACGCCATCCCTGGAGACATTCCAGGCCAGGCTGGGTGTTGTTTTGGGTGACCTGATGTAGTTGAAGATGTCCCTGCTCGTTGCAAGGGGTAGGACTAGATGAGCTTTGAAGCGCCCTTCCGACCCAAACCATTCTGTGATTTTATGATTTACTTCTGACGACCAGAAACACAAAATGTGCTGGGTGGATGCAGAGCCTCGACTCATTCCTCTGAAAGGGAAATGGTGCAGGATGGGACTTAGGCATAGATTCTGGGTAAAGGAGGATAGACAAAAAAAGAAATAATAAATTTACATCACTCAATACATCAGAGAAGAGAATCCTTTTGCATACATTGACTTTATTTTATTTCAAGGTTATATGAAAAAGGAAGGCTAGATGTTACCAAGCAGGAAGAGGTGCTGAGAGCTGGTCTCCTTTGCTCAGGATAATACACCTTTAAAATGTAAACAGTCTCAGACATTGCTTTAATCATTATTAACTCCATGATCATCACATGATTAACTCCATCATCTTAGCAAATGGATTTCTCTTCCTCCCCTCCATCTCTTCTACTTCTCACCCTCATCCTTATTGCCAGGATGAAGCACTACGAGTGCTTCTATTCCATCTTCTGATTAATGCTGGAATAAATATGCCTGAGAGTTGGCGGGGAGAATCTTCAGCTGGGAATCTGGCCCTGCAAGCTCTGCATGTGGGGAAAACAAGGACGTGTCTGTCTCCTCTTCTAACTCCATACCTGTGTCCTTAATGATGTCGGAGATGGCTATGAGCGCAGCTTGGGAGCAAGACTGGGCATTTCCCACCCTTGTTCTCAGGAAGTAACTCACCAATAACTCACTGCCCAACAAAGCTTGTGTGGTTCTGATAGTGAGACCTAGATTCAGCTCATCTAACCTTATAGCCTGAAAAATGTCTAGGCTGCAATGTTTTTGCTGTTGAGAAGTTGACTAATCCAGGCTTACAGTTTAGACTTCCTTGGCTGTCCTGGGAAAAAAAGTAGAGATCTCCACAGACTGATTCATCTGCCCTAAAAACCTTGGCTCAGACAGAAAGGATGAATCCTTCTTCAGACATGCCTATCTCCTCTTGTGATTGCTGGGGTTACAAACTTAAGACAAGGTGCCCAGCCTGGACGACCTATGTTGGGTGGGTTGTATCCTGTTCAAAGGGGCTTGAACTGAACAATCTTTTTTGTCAAACACTTGTGGGTAGTGTCACACAATGGTCTTCAGTAAAATAAAGAAGAAAAAGCAGGCATGATGTCCATAAGTATTTGGAATACAGATTTAAGTGGCCATTCAAATCTCACTTTCCATTAGTGTTTAGCTTTAAGGAGGTGTAAGTTTGTGATTAAAACTAAGCATGTGCTTGATTGCTTTGGTGAACTGGGATGGACAGAATGCTCCTTACCACCTTCGAAGTTGCACATAGCTGTATGAGTATCCGAGATCATGAGATGGCTTTCTTGCAGTGGAGAGGACACATGCCAAATGCTATGGGTTGTTTAAACCCACTTGAAAATGTTAATGTTAGGAGCTTTAATGCAGCCATGATTTAAAACATGTCAAAATCCTGACGGGTTGGCAGTCTCAAGATTTCCTGTACTTTAAGTATCTACTTAATTTCTGTGCACAGGAATTATGATAGCCAGTTTCTCCAAAAATATATCTGGTGAAGGTTGTTCAGCTGGTTATTTCAATGGGGAACTCTTGTACCTGTGCTTGCAGTGGGCATGGCTACCCACGGAGGCTGAGGAGTAAAGCCCTGACTGCAGTTTCGTCCCACCTGCCACAGTTTACCAACAGGACTAAAGAAATAGCAAACTACAGGTAGCCTCAGCATTTGAGATCTACTGAGGATCTTCATCACCTCTTTCTCTCTCTTCCGCCCAGATTAGCCTGAGTGGACACAACAGCATGAAAGCACAAGTGCCTCTTGCAGTGAGAGGTATGGTGAAGCTAATTTCCTTCCACATATTTCCCATTCAAGAATCTTGGAGGTGAGAAAGTGGATGACAAAATGGGCCGGGTAACACAAAATGCTGTGACACTTTATAAATCCTTTTATCAGAGTTGCTGCACCTTCAGAGCTGAACCAGTTTATATGACACCTTGAACTTCCCCCTGCTCCAGGTGAAATCTCAGGCCACAAGTCCTTTGGCAGCCTCCACCTCAGCCTTGGTGCTTGTAACCTGGGCACAGGAGGTGGTTGATGGAGAGGGAGGAAGATGAGTGCCTGAAGAGCGTTTCTGCTATGACCATTGTCCTTGGCAGCTGCCCTCAGCTGGGTGATGCACATTGGACTTCGGTCAGGTTCTAACAGCACAGTTCCATTTGCACAGCACTGACATTACAGTGGAGGGCAGGGTGAGGACACACACGATGGGTGTGCACGAGGAGAAAGGTTTTACTTTCTATGGCTTATTGTCACTGGAAATTCTACTGTTCTGGAGCCACACATTTTGAATATGGAAATCGGGATCTGAGGGATAACCTTTTCCTTTCTCCCAGAAGAGTCTCAAGGGGTGACTTTGATTTAGAGCTTAGCCAGGCTGCTTGTATTGAAACTCTTTAAATAATCTATGTTTCCTTCTTTTCTTAGCAGAAAACCTTCTTTTCTTTCAACATTTGACAAAGATGTGCTGGCAGCAGAGATTCTGAAAACCCTCCCATCCAGGAGCACTCGGGATGAAAACATGGGTTGGAGCCTTGGGGCTGGAAATCAGCCTCAGGGTTTACTTTGTTGCCTGGGGATACTAAATCTTGGCATCTGGACAATAATTAAGGAAAACATTTGTGAGGGAATTTGCACTGCCTGCTAATGGTGAAGAGTGAGGTTCAGGAGCAGGATTCTGTTGCGCTGGTAGCATCTAAAACTCCTATCTGGATAACCAGAGACAAAACTGCTTCTGTAGGAGTTCATTTTTTGATTCATTTTTCCTTTTTCATGATGCTTCCAGCTGGATTTGAGCACTGTGTCCCTTATCCTGCATCTCTCATCTCCATCTGCCTGGCAGGAGAGCAGGGACAGGGCTGGTTGTCCCTTGGTAAGCCATAAGAGAAGCACATGATGCTGCTGGGAAGGTGCTGAGAGCTTGGAGCTGACAGGAGGATGATGCATGAGAAGAAGGAGGGGGAGCTCACCTCCCCAGGTGGCTGTGGTGGCTGACAGGGCCCTCTAGGGAAGAGTTAAACTTTAACCAGCCAGGCTCAAACCCTTCCCTGGTCCATCGAGCTCCTGCAGTGCCAAAGCAGAGCCTGAGCAAGGTTGATGCTGAGCTGCTGCATGAGAACAACGAGATGCTTTCCTGTATCTCCCCTCCAGCCTGCTGGGGTGTTACCTGGTAGGATGGCAGAAGCCTGCAGGAGGGTTTCTTCCCTATTCTGCCTGCTCAGGTACACCATGGTGCAGAGCACCCTTGGAGAACAGCTTTGTCCCTGGGTTGTTTCTCTCTTTCCTGTCTCTGGAAGCTGCAGGGCCCTGATGAATGACTCCCATATCCTGATCAAAAAGTCTCCCTAACAGTTTTAGTGTGTTTGTGTCCCCCTAGTTAAGATAAATTAGACAGGCTAATGAGACTGATTAGTCTTTAGCTGTGACCCTTGGCCTTTAGGATGTACTTTGAGCTAATAGAGAGAATAGGGATTATAGGCTGTGATAATGTGCTTGTGTTGGCCTTTTAAAGGAAAACACATTTATTGCTACTTAGAGGAAATTGATCTAATTGTGCTGGAAGCATTTCTATGGACTGAGCACGGATTTTTTATGAAGTAGGTGGCTCAGGTTCAGCCAAGATTGCCAGATTTGAAATGGGCAGGAGATATTTTAGGGAGATTCCACCTGGAAAGTGCGATGGCCACCTCTCCAGCTGATAACAAGCTTCACTCATCCTGACTTTGATCTGCTGCTCTGCTTGTCAGACGTCGGAGCTCTAGGATTGCAATCCCCAGGTCTTGTGGCTCGGGTCCAGGCTAACAAATCATCAAAGACAACCAGTCGTGTTTGTGTGCTTACTCAGGGTTCAACTATTTGATCCCTTTCTCAATCTGCAAAACAAAATGGTTCTCTTGGTTACAGGGATCCCCGGAGGCAAATGAGGAAACAACATCATGGGGCCAGGTTGGAGAACAGCAGGGTGCTCAGGGGCCCGATCCTGCCCTAAAGACAAGGTATGATTTCGTAGCTCAAAGCCTCACATTTGCTGCTGCATGCACAAAAGAGGCAGTTGTCTCCAATAATATCAGCTGGGCTTACAAAAGATCCTGCTTCTTCCTGCAAGCCTTACTCCTACAGGCTCATGCTCCAGGTGGGGCTATTCCTCCCTTACCATCAGCTTGTTTCCAGCAAGCTTTGATGAAGTGGTGCTCTCCATCCTCACTGATGGGTTTTGTAAAGACAAGCTGTTCTACTGGGGAGAGAAAGCAATGCTGCAGTGGGGGAAAGCTCTGCTCCATGGAGCCCTCGAACCTGAAGCACTTGTAAGAGCTCTTAGAAATGCTTCAGGCTTGAGGAAATTCTTAGCTGGAGATCCCAGCCAGCAAAATCCAGAGGAAACAAAGTCTTCCAAGGGCAACACTTACTCCTATCAGAGCTTCCCATGCTCCCTGGCACATTGGGATGCAGATGCGCAGCTGTCATAGAACCACAGAATAGTTTGGGTTTGAAGAGACCTTCAGAGCTCATCTACTCCACCCCCTGACAATGAGCAGGGGCATCCTCATTTAGATCAGAGTGCCCAGAACCACAGCCTGGGCTTGAATGTCTGCAGGGATGGGGCATCCACCACCTCTCTGGGCAACCTGTGCCAGTGTTTTACCACCCTCATCTTCCTTGTATTTAATCTCCTCACCCACATGGACATCTTCTGGCACAAAGCACAAGAATCTCAGTGTTTTTTGGTACAATTCTACAGCACCAAACACCATGTGAACACTGAGGGAAGTGCTGAGCTGAGGAGGTTACACTTGAACATACTATTCTACCACAGGATCTGTAAGCACTGAAGAATCTCTCTTGTCATTCCTGCCCTGCACTGCAGCAGAGATCGACCAGTACTCACTGGTCAAGGTAGGATGCAGAGAGGACCCCAAGTGTGCTTTCAGAGGCCTCTCCTTTAGCAGAATGTAATTAATACAGACTGCAATTGGCTGGGTTAACAGCATTGACACATTTAATCTGTGGTGAAAAACGGCACCTTTACTGTGTATTGCTGGAGGGATCAAGAACCTAGTCCTGGACAAAGGGCTGCATCAGCACAGAGAAGTGAGGCCCTTATCGTCAGGGGAGGTGGGATTGTGATCTCTCCAGCAGTTAGATGACCATCAGCTCCTTTTCCACTACTTCACACTTTTTGGGGGCAGGTCCCTTGTATCCACTTGCTGCACAGAAACACATCCTGGTCCTTTTTGAAAACTGGTTTCTACAGAATGACCCAATATTTTGGCTCTAGAAATGGCGGCCAAACAGAAACCCACCCCTCAAAGCCATACACCATCATGAGAAACAAAGTAGCTAAAAGGGAACCATAAAATACACAAACAAGAGAACATGAGAAATAATGGACTATGTTAATAAATACCATAGCGATGATTTTCTGGTGGTCCATACTCGGAGAATCATGGAATCACCGTAATGCTTCCTTATTTTTCACTGCTAAGAGCAGCAATAATGTCTGGGCTCTTCCTACTAAGTAGGGTATTTTCCAGTCTGGAGAAGCCCTGGGTCTGATGCCCAGCACAGTCAGTACTGAGCTACCCTGTTCTCCCCTGGCCACTGCCTGCTTTGCTAAAACATGGAACCCCTTGGAGGATGACAGGCTGTTGGGATGCCTGGAGTGGATGGCAGAAAAAGGGCTGTTTGGCCCCATCTCTGCTCTGCCTCATGGTGGTGTGAATGCACTGAGATTAATGATGCATCATTGGCATTACACCAGGAAAGCTAAGATCAGAAAGCAGCACTTCTTCTTCTCATGTTAATTTGATATCACAGTTCCCTGTAAGGATGAAGATTTTATTTTCTGGTGCTGTAACATGCAGTTTTACACACCAATAACAGGAGCCCTGCTTCTCCTCTAATATCCAGTCCAGTCTTGGTTTTGGGTGGGTGAAATTGTAAAACACTTGGTGCATCCCCAGTGGAGAGGATGCAAAGTGCTGCTGCACCGCTGCTGTGGTGCTCTCCCTCCCTTGGCATGGGTACAAACAACAGCACAAGCAGTGGGGAAACCAAGCCAAGGTCAACACAAGCATCACATCTCACCAGGGCTGGAGAGAGCGGCTCTGAAAAACTTATGGTGAAAGCATCCAACTGAGCTGCATCATGGCCAGCACCAGCCTGAGCTCCCTGCAGCAACGACCCAACTGCTTTGCATCCGGATCACAGTGGATTCCTGTGCTGTTTGACTCTACTCACAACCCCAACCCACCCTCCATCTGCTGGGCCAGGCTGGCTGCCTGCTTTCCCAAAGCTCCATCTCCAGGTCACTGGAAGATGCTCTTTCCATCTGACTTGAGGGGGAACCAAAAGAGTCGGGACTGCAAACCCCCCTGGGCAGCCTGCCTCCCATGTGCCATGTCCTAATATTACTTCTCCGTTTCACCAAAAGAATGGTTGAGCACCTGCTGTATAAACCCAGCAGTTCATCGTGCTCTGTCATTCACATAGAATCACAAGAAGGGTAAGTTGCAAGTTTCAAGTGAACCCACATGAAAAGAATCAGGTTTATTGTATGCAACTCCTTCCCCTCTGACATCACCTCACCATTAATCATGGTGATCCTTGACACTTTCCGTGTTCAAGCACCTTGCAGTAAATAGTCTTATCACTCTTTTACAGCCATGGCAACGGGGGCCTGACTCAGGAGAGGTCAAAGTGGACCCTTGGGGCTGAGAGCACAGGAGCTGCCTGTTCCTTACCTATGCACCAGGCCTCCTTTGCTGAGAAGCGATGCAGCTGATCAAAGGTTTGAGCCACAGCACTCAAGTCCATGGAAGGACTCCTCAGCAGCCACAAATCACTTTATAATGCTCTATCACATGCGATAAGTCCTGTACTTTGCCACCTTTCCATGCAGTGCGCTTTAGGATGTTGAAAAACCAGAGAGCAGATGTAGGAGCAGGTCTTCAGAGAGCATAACACCGGCTGACATTTGGAGTGGAGCTGAGACCCTTTACACCAGCTGGCCTGGTGCTGTCCAGATTAAATAGAAAGAGCAGCCAACTTCCAACTGCAACTGCTGCAGCAGGGATTATACTGAGATTCCTCGATGAAGACTGAAAACAGCAACAGCACAGCCCCTCTCTGATAAATGCCTCTTTTGTAGACACCCAGGAAAATGGAAGTCCTGAGCAGTGTTTTGAGGGTTTACATAGAAAAAGAGCAGGAACAGCATTTAGTAACAAATCCATATTACTTCCACACTGATCCTGCCAAAACACAGTGGGATATGGCCATATGACCTCTGAACTGAGAAGGGATAAGATTAATCATGGATAAGATCACCTGTGACACTAAGTTTCAAGGAGCAAGCCTGCTAGCAGGTGAGCCAGACTATTTTAAGTTGGAAGCTTCTTGTCTTTACTTAAGGATGTTCCTTGTCGCCTTTAAGTGCAACCTTTTGTATTTTGGTCAGGATTTATGCAAGTTTCAGGAATTTTTGATGAACAGATTTCCAGTTTGGGCAAACTGTTTGGACCAAAAATGATAATTTTAACCATTCAGTTTCTTTCCATTCTCTGCGAAGTGATCATTAGGACTTTTCAGCTCAAATTGATTTGGCGTTTCCAAACAGCCTTTCACTCTAACTAAAATGCCTCAGACTGAACTTAAACACTTTGCCTGGCCCAGAAGAGGCTGATGTTGTGTTTTCAGGAATCAGAAAAAAACATTTCAGATGACCAGGTCTCCAGACTATCTTCATCCTCATCTTGAAGGAACTGGTGGCGAGTGGAGAACCCAGCATAGCTCTGCTGCTGCGGCTCCTGGACCTTTGACAGATCTACCTGGTTATAACCGCCACAGTCTTACTTTTGTGGACCTGTTACAGGACTCCATTGGTGGGACAGGACCTAACTGAATACCCAAGAAATCTCTCCCCCTACATTAGCAGCCAGCATTACTGTTACCCTCCTGATGTAGCACAGTTTCCTCAGCTCTGAAGAGCTGTTATTTACTGTAACCCAGACCATGGTAAATGGTACCTGGTGCCTGGTACCCATACTGTTTAAATTCAAGGAGAGCTTTCCATATTCTTCCTCCCTTGTGACTTGCTCTTGTGTCTGAACGTCTCTACTACATCTGTTTTAACCTGAGATTTGCTGGGGCAAGAACAGGACCTTCATAGCGTCTGTCATTCAGCATGATGGCAGGCAAAGAATAGCCTCTAGCTGGCAGTAAATCAAATAGAATTACATCAGGGTTGATGTTGCTTGAAATTCTTGCATCAGTGCTCAAGAGCCAGGGAGGAAAGTAAAGGCAAAACAAGAGCTAGGGAAAGAAAGGTGGAAAGATCTGCTCTGATGATGATGTGAATGGGAGCTGGTTGCTTCTCTGTGCCTCCTTGGCAGAACTGATTTAGAGGCAGGAGCCACACATAAAGTTCTCCAGCACCCTTTGATTACCAGTGGGATTTGGGTGTCCAGGTTCTCTTTGCTCTCACAGTCTAATGTTATCACCATTAGATGGCTGGTCACTGTCCTGCCTGTGTGTGCTGAACTGACCTAAGTCTCAGTCCATGAGAGGCTTTTCCTTACAATAATGATGCATGGAGTCACCAAAGTGGACCGTGTCTACATCCAAGCTTTATCACAATAAGCACAGACTGGACTTGTGCAAAGCATTTGATGCTGTCTCACATGACATCCTTGTCTCTAAATTGGAGAGACATCAATTTGATAG